>AYEL01072014.1:0-16586 GCA_000484575.1 Olivierus martensii
ATAATATATATATATTATTTATTTTATTTTCAGCTAATTCAATAATTAAATTATTTTTCAGAATTTAAATTTATAATCTTTTACAAAATATGAATGAAATAATTAATTATAATCACGTTTTAAACTGATAATTTATTATTATTTCAGGCAGAAATATTGCATTAAGTGATTTTATACATATATTTGAATTCTCATTTGCTGATTGAAGACATATACCATCTTAGATATATATATTAATGTTTATTTTACAGTTTTTCAACCTGAAAATTTCTTTCTCATTGATTTTCATTTGATAAGTTGCAGCATTTTTATTCTTTCAGCATTGAGAATAAAAAGAATATCAGAATTTTCTGCTTTATTTAATGTAATAAATACTTTGAAAAAATTTGAAATATGCATTATAATGGATAATTTCATTGATAAATAAAAAATATGCATAACAAATACTGATAAGATATACATTACAATGGATAAATCTATTGAGAATCATCCATTGAAATAAGATATTTTATTTAAAATTATTTATTTTAATGTATTCTATTTTATTTTATCTGAAAATTATATTGTGCCCTGTAACATTTGTAGCAATTTTCTGTTGTATTCTCCTGCTAGTGTTGATTTTTTTTTTGTAAGAAATTCGATAATATGACTTTGATTGATTTTTGTACGTTAACCTATATACTTGTAGCAATTTCCTGTTGTATTCTCCTGCTAGTGTTGATTTTTTTTGTAAGAAATTCGATAATATGACTTTGATTGATTTTTGTACGTTAACCTATATAGAGGTGGATGATGAGGCGTTTTCTATGTTTTTCTCAGATCCTTGGTCTCAGGATCATATACAGTAGGTAAACCCAGCATTCATACATGGTCACTAATCGCTGTAGAAAGTCATCCAGATTCTGGTGGTACTGGTGCAAATATCTTTCTGCACACTCCATGCGTTTCTGTTTTTGAAAAATATCAGCAACTTGATAATCCATCGTGCAACCATTTGATCATATGTAATATATCATTCAACATGTTGTAGATTGATCTCCTTTTAAAGTTCATCATTTTAGCTAAGATATTAACTGTCACAAGTCTGTCTTGAAGTAGTAGCTGGACAAGTTTTGTTCGAAACATCGTTCTGTGGCTAAATATGGACGGCCTTCTCTTGGCTTATCCTGTAGGATGGTGCTATCACATTTGAATTCCCGTTTGCATTACTTCACATGATGAATATTCCTGGACATAGATAGCTTTCACTCTTCGTGAATTGTTTGTGCAATTTTCCATTGAAGACGGAGGAATCATATCACGTAGTATTTTGCTATTTTTTCTTAACTATCAGTGATAATAAAAGAAAAGTTAATATTGTATATTTTAATAGAATTAAGAAATATTTTGTTCCTTTATACAGGAATAAAATATATGATTTTTTGAATTTTAATTACTGTATAGTTCATCATACGAAAACTTAATTTTTACTCGAATTTAAAAGAATTATATTATTTCTATATATAAAATGCATTGCCGATAATATTAATTGAACTATTCTGATAAGAATTTTTTGGTTAATAGCTTATTTTGTTTCTTGAGAAATTATAAAACAGACTACATTAAAAAAAAATAACTACCTTTCATTGCAATCGTCTTCTATATCCATATAGTGTTTGGAATAAAAATTAAATTACCAAATTTCTGTTCAGTGTATCCAGGTAAAAACCGACTGAACCATAAAGCAGAGTATTTAGAATAAAATTCCAAAATTTCTTAAAGCTAGGGGGTAACGGGAGTCGAAATTTAGATTTTTTAAAAATTATTCACTTAAATTCATAATTAACAATAAAATCCACCCATAAGCAAGGGTAATCTTTTCAAAAAGACATCCCTTTCGAAAATATTAATTTGGTATGAACTAATATGAAAATTTTAATAATAATGGATTTCTGCATATATATGTTTATTAATTGTAGTTGTATGTACAGGGTATTATAATATCATAATATGATTATTAGATCTGTAGATATTTTTATACGTTAGCAGATAGACTTCAATGAACGTAACGTAAAGAATACTCTAGTGGGGAAAAACAGCTTAAAATGTAGAGCGAGAATTGATAAATTTTGTATACAAACGCCTTTTAGCTATATATACAGAATACTCTAGTGGGGAAAAACAGTTTAAAATGTAGAGCGAGAATTGATAAATTTTGTATACAAACGCCTTTTAGCTATATATACAAACGGTTAAAATTTCATTGCCAAGAAACGCACAGGGCGTTTGGAGAACTCATGAGAAAAGTGAATCTGAGGCCAATATAAGGAGCAGTGTTCGTAAATATGAATACATAATGACCGGTTTTGCTATTTCATTATTCTAACCAAGTAAGTAGTCTATGGATATGCCTCTACGATGTATCCGACGGCAGTGTGAGCAACTGAGCAAATTTGAGAGATGTCGCCTCATACGCTTACAATAAACCTAAGACAAATCTTCGATATTTTTGTTGCAACAGAATGCGATTTGCTCCAAGCACTTAAAGTTTTCAACACCACAGTCACTAATGACGTCATGGATAATCAGAAGGCATAAAATGCACATAATGCAACTCCTGGTGGCGCCATCTGATATTCAAGAAACAAAAATCCACGGTATCTTTCCCCCTCATCGTTTTTTCAGGGATTTAAACACCGACGTTTAACGAGGACCCACTTGTGCTTCTCATTTATTAAACTTTCATTTTAGCATTGAATAGAATTTAAACTTTATTAATTAATTATAATAATTAATTCATAAAAACAAACGGTTCTTATAGGAACCGCGGAGCACTAAAATCAATGTTTTAAGTAAGAGGACATATTAAAAATAAAAACATGTATAACAGTTCTTAACATACCTTTTATTAAAAATGTAAAAATAAGAGAAAATATAAATCAAGGATGGTATAAAAAAATTATTTATTTTTTTATGTAAAGCTAATGTAGAATGTATAGAGAACAAACATGCATTTTCATATTGGATAAATAACAAACACTGAGCACATTTCAGTGGCCCGAAAATTGTTTTCCTTCCTCTTATCCGTATGCGATTTTTAAAATAAAATCTATAAATATTATTATAATTAGAAAAATAAAATTACTTAAAAATTTTGCAGAGGATTTAACTATAAAATGTATAAACAAAAAGATCATCAATATTATTCAGCAAATCACTCTTTCAGGAAAAAAAAAAATTCTCAAAAATTAAAATGAATTCTAAGATTAGAGAAAGGAAATAATTAATTAAACATTAATGATTAAAAATGATCTATTCATCATTTAAATCATTAAATTTAATCATTTTTAGATTAACTTTATATCATTAAATATAAATGATTTAAAATTGTATAATTTTTATACGTGTGATAAATATGTAGTTTTTAAATCATTAAATTATTGTATCATTTTTTTATACCCTAAATTATTAAGAAAAATTAACAAATATAAAAAACATAATTTCTTTCTTAAAGTGATAAATTTTTTCGAATTTTGGATTTTTGGATATCTACGTTAAGAAGTCGTGTAGGCATACTGTGATAAGTCACTATCACGAAGTACATGACGTGCATCTAACAAATGCCATGTGTGACTGATCAATTCATTGGTTGTTTTCCCGGAAATAGTGTTTCGACACAAGAAACTTCCACTCTCATATAGAGACAGTTGTGAACAACTGCAGGCCGTTAAGCATCTTCAGTAAGGTTGGTTATCGTTGATTGTCATGAAGAATTTTTTCTTATTATTATTCGTTTCCCTTTTTATATTGAATCTTGTAGAAGCTGGAGAAAGAATTGATAAAATTAAGGAGTACGCGGGAGAAGCCTGGGGAAAAGTTAAATCCAAAGCCAAGGAATGGGGAGGAAAAGGAAAGGATGCTGCTGCAAAAGCATGGGATAAAACTAAGGAATTTGGATCGAAAGTAAAAGGCTGATTTGGATAATTATTCTTATTTGCTACATTTTGACAGTTCTTTTTGTTTTGCAATATATTCGATGTTTAGAATTCTGAATTAATTGTAATTATTTATAGAAAACACACCTTAAATGTAATTTTTTTAAATAATTATTCCTAAAATAAATTTATAATTAATTGCTGCATTGTGATCTATGTTTTAGCATTATTAGCTCACACATTATCGTGATATACGACCAATTTTCTATTATTAGTGCTCAGTTCTTTCAATAATTAAAGGAATGAACTTGTATTATATATATATATTTATACAATAACCTTTATAACTAAAAAGTATGCATTTATAACAACAAAAATAATTTCAACAATGCTCAAAATTTTTTCGTTCCATAATTAATTTTATATACGAAAAAACTGAAAAGTGTCATTGCTGTTAATCATCTTTTCTTGGAATTATCAAAACAATTGAGAATATGACTCATACTACGTAGAAAGTTTTGATAAAATACGATGACGATAATCAGGATTCACATGCTTACAACGAATTATAAAAAGGATTTTTAATTAAAAATTGTAAACTGTAAATAATAAAAGATGACGTCAAACATTTAAAAAAATTATTCGTTGTTGAAGTTTTAGACTTTAAAATTGCAAATAATTTTTAATAAAAGATAAAGGAAACAAGAAGCTTCACAAACTTTTTACTTTTATTACTGTATTAAAATTGAGAATCGAAGTAAAGGAAGCTAAAATTCTTACTAAAGTATTTTTATTTCCATCTTTTATTATTTTTGTTTAAATATTACGATAAGAAATTTTAAATTTTTTCTTTAATAGAGGATCAAATGAAAATGTATATTCGTAACACTTAAATATGATTAAAGAAACAGTAGTTAGTATGGGATAGAGAATATTTTTCATACTTTTCGATAGGGAGAGTTTTGCTCTCGATCATTATATATAGCCTTAAATCGCTTTAACCGTGAATGTTAAAGAGGGTTTAAGGCTACATGTAATTATCGACAACAAAAAATGGTTAAGGCTATTTGCTGTGTTATTAGTTGGATTTCATGAAAGAATTTTCCTTCAGAATTTGTAGTTCCTAACCCTAAGCATGAATTTGAAATCATGCTCCTAAAATGCTATGTGTGACCAGTTTTGCACTACTCATGTGAAACCTGGACATGGAATGCTGAAATTAAAAGATTAATCAACTCATTTGATATCTGGTGTTACAGAACACTAATGAAAATAAAATGGACTGATAGAATAACAAATGAGGAAGTATGGAGAAGAGCTAAATGTGGATACATACTTCTCAGTACTGCTGCAATGAGGAAATGGAGATATGCAGGACATATTCTAAGAGATTCTGCAGGAGATGATCTAACACTAACAATGGAAGGATATATTAGAGGATACAAGGAAAGAGGTCGACCAAGAAAGATGTGGACAGCTGATTTGATGGAATGGAGTAGTTAAACATATTCATCGCTGAAAAGAGAAGCCCAAGACAAAGATGGAGATGCATGATTGCCAACCTTCGTATAGAAGATGGTACCTGATGATTATGATGAACACATTTCTGAAGTTTGATACCATCATGGCAGGCATATTATATAACCGTTTATCTGTATCTTAATGAAGACTGATACTTATAACAATGTAATTTTATAATATCAAAATATTATCACATTTTTTCTAATGTCATCAGTTTTTCCGTTTATCCGTATCTTAATGAAGACTGATACTCATAACAATGTAATTTTATAATATCAAAATATTATCACATTTTTTCTAATGGCATCAGTTTTTTGCACACTTCCATATCGAGTAGTATGGAACACAATGTCCAGAGAGACGTTCGGAACAGAGATAAATTTTGTTTCGGGGAAAGAAACAAAAAAAATTTAATTTTTGCTTTGTTTTTAGTTTTATTATTTTATGTGAAGTATGTAAAATTAACAAAAACTTAAGTAAGGAGTTCGGATAAAACGTCATCCTCTCATTTAGGAATTTGTTAATCTAATGGGATTTTTTAAACTAATGTTTGTTATCAATTATGTTGCGTTGTGTTTAAATAAAATGGTTTTTTTCCCTCTCAAAATAATATATATATATTCTAATTTTTCGTTGTTACTTTTCAGCAATATATACTACTATCCGACACTTTTAATGTTGCTGTTGTAAAGTTTTATTAATCATTCATAAAATGTTCTTATCAGTATTTTAAAAATTTTATTGTTTGCTTAATATGAAGCTTCCATGCAAAATATTTTTTTTTTTTTTAGTTTGAGGACTATTCAAACATTACAGTGACCTTTACAAGAAAAAATCCTTAAGTGTCCCATTCTGATCGCCCGTTCCCCTAATACAAAAAGTTGCTGATACAGAAAATAAATTAATTCTTAAGTATTATAAAAAATATATATATATGTAGACAAGATGATTAATTAAAATAAAAAAATTTAAAAAAATTTTGTTTTCGATGATTTATATAATAAATAAAAATTAATTAATAGTTAAGCTTTACAAATATATTTAGTGGAAATCAGTTGAATGATGCGAGAAGAAAATTACTCTTCAAGTTAGTTCGACTGGGCCAAAAATTTTTGAGAAGTGATTATATGTGTTAGGTTAGATCTATATTCCAAATTTGGTTAAAAATGATTGAACATAGCGATGTATAAAAGTGAGTTGAGATAGCATTCCTCATATCTCACTGCACTTTGATCCGAATTTGCCAAAATTTTAGAAGTATTCGAGTAATCTGTTTCCCAAATTTTATCGAAATCGGTTGAATAGTGCATCCTATTGGAGGAAGAGGAGGAATAAACGACTTTTTTTTGCCGGTTTTCTATTTTTTCAAGCTATTTTAATTACTTTACTTCTACGGTTTAAAATGTCAAATTCGTTTATAAGTGTGCATTGAATATTTTTCTGAAATATAAAGATAAAAAGTTATTTTTCATTTTATTATTAGACAAAATTCGTGTAATTCAACTATTTTATTTCATGCATATTTTTAATTTTTCACCAGGAAGTAATCTTTCTGCAAAAATAAACTTGTCTAACTGTTTAAGTTCAAGCAGTTTTGGAATTGAACTAAACATTTTGTTTTGTTATTACTAAATTGAAAAATATACTAAAATACATAATTCAAGTTCTCGTAATATACTGTAATGTGAGAATCGAGTAAGTAGTCTCGTAGTTTAATGTGAGAATCCAACTAGGTAGTTGACTTAATTCATTCATTGGGAAAAAGAGAATTTCTGGATACCTATTGGCATATATAATATTACATGATAATATTCATATATCAATTTATTGATTGAAAGAAAAACAATAATTGAAAATTATTAGACACAGGAAATATACACTCATAAGTGATATATTTTCTCGAATTTTCGATTTTTGGATGTCTACGCTAAAAAATCGTGTAGATATAATGTGATAAGTCGCTATCACGAGGTACATGACGTGTGTTTAACAAATACTATGTGTGACTGTTCAATTCATTGGTTGTTTTCCGGGTAATGGCGTTTCAACACAAGAGAAACTATTATATAACACGTGAACATTGCACTCGCATATAGAAGACAATTCTGAACAAGTACAGACTGTTAATCATATCTTCTAGCATTTTCAGTGAGGTTCGTAACCAATGATCGTCATGAAAAATTTTTTCTTATTATTATTCGCTTCCCTTTTGATATTGAATCTAGTGAAAGCTGGAAACGATTTGACGAATTTAAGGGGATCATAGGAGAATATAAGTCCAGGAATGGAGAGGAGAAGGAAGGGCTCTTGCTTCAGCAGCATGGGAGAATGCTAAGGAAATGGGATCAAAAGCAAAAGCACTGGTTTGGATAATTATTATTTGCCACATTCTGACAGTTCCTGTATATTGTTTTGCAATATAACTGATATTACGAATGATCGAACTAATTGCAATGTTTGTAGAAAAACATTTTAAATGTAATTTTTTAAAAATACAGCTTGCTTAAAATAAATTTCTAATTAATTGTTGCATTGTCACCTTATGCTTTAACATTATTAGCAGACACTATCGTGATGTCCGACCAGTTTTCTATTATTAATGCTCAGTTTTATCAATAATTTAAGGAACAAAGTTATATTTTATACATTATATATATTTTGCATACACAATAAACATTGTAAGTAAGAAAACAAATAAATATTAAAAGTTTCAAGTTAGTAAGCCATTTTCAAAAAATATGCATATTCGAATATTTAAATATTTTTAACATTTTTCAAAACTTTTCGGGTTTATAATTAATATTGTATACGAGAAAACTAAAAAAATGTCATATAAATGCCATTGCTGATAGTCATAACTTCTTGGAAATATAACAATAATTGAGAGTATAACTCATGCTACGTAGAAATTTCTGGTAAAATACGATGTAGTTACAAGATTTTCCAGATAACGGATCACAAAAAAGGATTTTTAATTAAATATTGTTAACTGTAAATATTAAATAACGACAGCAATCTTTTATTTAAAATATTATTCATAGTTAGTGAAGTTTTTCGACTTTAAAATTTGGATATACTCAGATAGAGGAAGCAAGAAACATTGTATTTTTAACTTAAGAATCGAATTAACGAAGGTAGAATTCTTTACTAAAAATATTTTTAATTCATTTTTTATTATTCTTGTTTAAATATTACGATAAAGAAATTAAAAATTTTTTTTAATAAAATAAAACTAGAAAGTCATCAAAACTAGGCGTATTCATAATTAATGAAACGATGATTAGTACGTAACAAAGAATATTTTTCATACTTTCTGATAGGAAACATTTTTATTGTCGATCACACATAACGTTAAATACCTTTCACTACGTGAAGGGATTTGTACTATATAAGTAATCGGATTTTATGAAGGAATTCTTTCTTCAGAATTTAGAGTTCCTAGCATATTCTGAAGCTTGATAACATCATTATAGGCACGTTATACAACTAATTATCCGTATCTACACCCATACTTCAAGTATACTGTATTCAATAGAAAATAAATGATCAAACAAAGAGTTGCGTTACATGCAAGTGTCTCAAAAAATAAATTAAAAATATGAAGATAACTTCTTATTAAAAGTTATTTTCATTGAAATCTATTTTGAACAATTAATTTCTACAGTGCCATCACGCACCGTGATGCGTCAATATAGTGACTTTTAGGTTTCGCGGACAAATTTCTTTAAGAATTTCACATATATATCACTAATATGCTAAATTTTAAATAAAATTTACATGAATGAATAAAAAACAGAAAGAAAGAAGAAGAATCGTTTCAATAATTCAACAAATAATCTCTAAAATAGACATATATAATTGCCAAAAATGACATAAGCACCTGGTTCCTACACTGACAGAAACACCATAAAATGTGACATTTCACTTTGGAAATAAGAAAGAACTGTTTCCAAAATTTTATCGAAATCGGTTGAATAGTGCATCCTATTGGAGGAAGAGGAGGAATAAACGATCGACTGGGCCAAAAATTTTTGAGAAGTGATTATATGTGTTAGGTTAGATCTATATTCCAAATTTGGTTAAAAATGATTGAACATAGCGATGTATAAAAGTGAGTTGAGATAGCATTCCTCATATCTCACTGCACTTTGATCCGAATTTGCCAAAATTTTAGAAGTATTCGAGTAATCTGTTTCCCAAATTTTATCGAAATCGGTTGAATAGTGCATCCTATTGGAGGAAGAGGAGGAATAAACGACTTTTTTTTGCCGGTTTTCTATTTTTTCAAGCTATTTTAATTACTTTACTTCTACGGTTTAAAATGTCAAATTCGTTTATAAGTGTGCATTGAATATTTTTCTGAAATATAAAGATAAAAAATTATTTTTCATTTTATTATTAGACAAAATTCGTGTAATTCAACTATTTTATTTCATGCATATTTATAATTTTTCACCAGGAAGTAATCTTTCTGCAAAAATAAACTTGTCTAACTGTACAAACATTGGGCGAACTTCTCTCCCAGCTGATAAAATTAAGGAAATTCTGATAATATTTTGCAGTTTTGGATTTTATATTAGAGGGAAAATTATGCAAAAAAAAATCTGTAATTAATTATTACGACATTAACTTTATTCTTCATATTTTCAATTATGCAGCTTGCAAGAACAGTAAATCAATCACTATTCTGTGGTAAACAAGAGTTATTGAAGAAGTACAGCAATCGATAATTTTTGAACATGTCTACTTCTATTTTGAAATGATTAAAGATGGACGTTAAAAAATATTATTAGTACAAAGGAGGATCAATGAGTAGACTACTTTATAATTCAAATCTAGATTTATATTTATCCATTAGGAGAAACCCGATCCTCCATTTTTAAATGGATGAAGTTGTAGAGTTAGAAGATGCAGTGTCGTGGTCATCCTTAATGGCAGAACATGCTTAAAAATTTGGTGTAAATCTGCTAATTAGTTCAAAAATTTATTAATAAGGTTATTACAGACAATATTGGCATCTTATAAGCTTCACTTTGCTTTGGAAAAGTAAGCTACAAATGTAAAAATCTTTATTATGATTTGCTTATAAAATAAAGAAATTAAATTAAAAACTATTAATTGTTATTATAGATATTGAAGCATTTATAGACTTAGTTTAGTTTTAATAGACAATAATCTTAACAGTAATTAAAAATTTTAAGAAATGGAATTTCTTTTAAATCCTAGTTTTCTGATAATGAGGAGGACAATTAAAAAAATTTAACACACACTCAAGTATTTTTTTAGCCTTAACATAATTATTGAAGAAATTTTTTTTTTAATATTCCAATGATTTTTAGTTTTCACTATAGAATTATAAATACGAAATTTATACTAACAAGTAAGTTCAAATTAATAATTAATGAAAATATTTTTCATGGAGCTTAAAAAAAAATCGAATGTGTTTTTAGGAGAAAAAGGAAGAAAAGGGAAAGAAAAATTCGCATTAGAATAAAGTTAGAAAAAACATAAATATAAAATCTTTTAAGTTTTCATAAATTTTTTTAAAATTATTTTGAAATCTTACATTTTATTAAAAAAAAAAAAAAAATTTTTTTATACGTAACTCGAAAAAAAAAAAAAAAAGATTTTTTTTTAAGTTCAAGCAGTTTTGGAATTGAACTAAACATTTTGTTTTGTTATTACTAAATTGAAAAATATACTAAAATACATAATTCAAGTTCTCGTAATATACTGTAATGTGAGAATCGAGTAAGTAGTCTGGTAGTTTAATGTGAGAATCCAACTAGGTAGTTGACTTAATTCATTCATTGGGAAAAAGAGAATTTCTGGATACCTATTGGCATATATAATATTACATGATAATATTCATATATCAATTTATTGATTGAAAGAAAAACAATAATTGAAAATTATTAGACACAGGAAATATACACTCATAAGTGATATATTTTCTCGAATTTTCGATTTTTGGATGTCTACGCTAAAAAATCGTGTAGATATAATGTGATAAGTCGCTATCACGAGGTACATGACGTGTGTTTAACAAATACTATGTGTGACTGTTCAATTCATTGGTTGTTTTCCGGGTAATGGCGTTTCAACACAAGAGAAACTATTATATAACACGTGAACATTGCACTCGCATATAGAAGACAATTCTGAACAAGTACAGACTGTTAATCATATCTTCTAGCATTTTCAGTGAGGTTCGTAACCAATGATCGTCATGAAAAATTTTTTCTTATTATTATTCGCTTCCCTTTTGATATTGAATCTAGTGAAAGCTTGAAACGATTTCACGAATTTAAGGGGATCATAGGAGAAGAATATAAGTCCAGGAATGGAGAGGAGAAGGAAGGGCTCTTGCTTCAGCAGCATGGGATGGAAACGATTTGACGAATTTAAGGGGATCATAGGAGAATATAAGTCCAGGAATGGAGAGGAGAAGGAAGGGCTCTTGCTTCAGCAGCATGGGAGAATGCTAAGGAAATGGGATCAAAAGCAAAAGCACTGGTTTGGATAATTATTATTTGCCACATTCTGACAGTTCCTGTATATTGTTTTGCAATATAACTGATATTACGAATGATCGAACTAATTGCAATGTTTGTAGAAAAACACTTTAAATGTAATTTTTTAAAAATACAGCTTGCTTAAAATAAATTTCTAATTAATTGTTGCATTGTCACCTTATGCTTTAACATTATTAGCAGACACTATCGTGATGTCCGACTAGTTTTCTATTATTAATGTTCAGTTTTATCAATAATTTAAGGAACAAAGTTATATTTTATACATTATATATATTTTGCATACACAATAAACATTGTAAGTAAGAAAACAAATAAATATTAAAAGTTTCAAGTTAGTAAGCCATTTTCAAAAAATATGCATATTCGAATATTTAAATATTTTTAACATTTTTCAAAACTTTTCGGGTTTATAATTAATATTGTATACGAGAAAACTAAAAAAATGTCATATAAATGCCATTGCTGATAGTCATAACTTCTTAGAAATATAACAATAATTGAGAGTATAACTCATGCTACGTAGAAATTTCTGGTAAAATACGATGTAGTTACAAGATTTTTCAGATAACGGATCACAAAAAAGGATTTTTAATTAAATATTGTTAACTGTAAATATTAAATAACGACAGCAATCTTTTATTTAAAATATTATTCATAGTTAGTGAAGTTTTTCGACTTTAAAATTTGGATATACTCAGATAGAGGAAGCAAGAAACATTGTATTTTTAACTTAAGAATCGAATTAACGAAGGTAGAATTCTTTACTAAAAATATTTTTAATTCATTTTTTATTATTCTTGTTTAAATATTACGATAAAGAAATTAAAAATTTTTTTTAATAAAATAAAACTAGAAAGTCATCAAAACTAGGCGTATTCATAATTAATGAAACGATGATTAGTACGGAACAAAGAATATTTTTCATACTTTCTGATAGGAAACATTTTTATTGTCGATCACACATAACGTTAAATCCCTTTCACTACGTGAAGGGATTTGTACTGTATAAGTAATCGGATTTTATGAAGGAATTCTTTCTTCAGAATTTGGAGTTCCTAGCATACTCTGAAGCTTGATAACATCATTATAGGCACGTTATACAACTAATTATCCGTATCTACACGTAGACTGGTATTTAATTAATTAAACTAATATTATTTTAACATTCTTTATAGCTGCATCAGTTTTTTGTACACATAATATGGAACAACATATCTAGAAGGTTGTATGGGACAGAGATAAAATTTATATCGGAAAAATAAATAAAAAATATAATTTTTGCTTTGTTTTAAGTGTTATTATTTTAATGCTGTATGCAAAATTAACAAAAATTGAAAGTTCAGATAAACGTCATCTTCTCATTTAGGTTACAGAATAAAAGACTTAGTTTTTAAAAAATCTCATTAAATTAACAAATGATCATTTTAAAATCAATTAAATGTACTGTCTTTAGTTATTACTTTAATTAATTAATTTAATTATTATTTTTCAACGTATGCTACCCGACACCATTATTGCTGCTGTTGAAAAGTTTTATTAACCATTCGTGAAGTGCTATTATCAGTATTTTCAAATCTTTATTGTTTATTTAATAGGAAGTATACATGAAAAATATTTTTTTTAGTTTTAACTTATTCAGACTTTACAGAGATCTTTAAAAGAAAAAATACTTCTTAAGTGTCCATTTTGACAGTCTTTCTCCTAATATAAAAAGCTGTCAAAGAAGAAAATAAATTACTTCATAAATAATATGTAGACAAGCTGATTAAAATAAAAAAAATAATTACATATTTTTTCGATTATTCATATAATAAATAAAAATTAATTAATTGTTAAAGTTTTCAAATATATTTAGTCAAAATCAGTTGAACAATGTGATATGTAGAAGCGATTCTATATAAGAAAATCACTCTTCCATTTATTTCGACTGGGCCAAAAATTTCAGAAGTATTTACATATGTTGTCAGATTAAATCTATTTTCTAAATTTGGTTAAACTGATTGAACAATTCGATCTGTAAAGTAGTTACTGAGAAGGGATTCTTCGTATTACTTTGACGTGAATTTGACGAAATTTTAGAAGTACTCGATTAATCTAACAAAGGACTATTTCCCAAATTTTATCGAAATCGGTTAGAAGAAGAAGAGGAAAACATTTTTTTTTTTGCCGGTTTCAATATTTTCAAATTATTTCAATTATTCTATTTCAATGATTTAACGTTTTCAAATTCGTTCATAAGTGTCGCATTGAATATATTTTTTTTTTTTGCCGGTTTCAATATTTTCAAATTATTTAAATTATTCTATTTCAATGATTTAACGTTTTCAAATTCGTTCATAAGTGTCGCATTGAATATTTTCCTCAAATATAAAGAAACATTATTATTTTTCACTTTATTATTAGATAAAATTTCGTGTAATTTAAACGATTTTATTTCGTGCAGATTTTAAAATTTTCACCAGAAAGTATGTTTCTGCAAAAGTAAACTTGTTTAACTATACAAACATTGCGCGAACTTCTCTCCCAGCTGATAAAATTAAAGAAATTCTGATGTTTCGCAGTTTTGTATTTTATATAAGAGCGGGAAAAATATGCAAGAAATCCTGTAATTTAATTATTATGACATTAATTATATTCTTGATATTTTCAAGAATATAATTAATGTGGCTTGCAAGAGCAATAAATCAACTACTATACTGTAATAAACAAAAGTTCTAGGAAGAAGGTAATTTTTGAATATGTCTTCTTTTTTGAAATGACTAAAGATGGACGTTAAAATATAATATTAGTTCAAAACAGGATCAGAGATTAGAAATCCAAATTTGGACTCATATTAGTTCCATTAGGAGAAATCTGAGAAGTTTGAGCATCGCCATTTTTAAATGGATGAAGTTATAGAGTTGTCTTGGTCATCTTTAAGGCAGAACATGCTCGTAAAATTCGGTGAAAATTTATTAATTAGCTCAAAATTTATTAATAAGAAAATACAATTTTGGCATCTTATAGGCTTCACTTTGCTTTGGTAAATTAAGCTATAAATGCAAAAATCTTCATTATGAGATGCTTATAAAATAAGAGAAATCAAATTAAAAAATAATAATTGATAGAATAAATATTGCAGCATTTATATACTTAATTTAGCTTAACTAGACTATAATCTTAACATATAATGATTCATCCTACCATTAATAATATTCAAATGAACCAAAGCACAAAAGTAGGTCCACCATACTTTTGTGCTTCGGTTCATTTGAATATAATCTTAACAGTTGAAAAAAACTTTAAGAGATGGAATATTTTAGCAATTGCAGTTTTCTGCTAATGAGGAAGACAATGAAAAAAATTAGCACACAGTTGAATATATTTCTAGCCTTAAAGTAATTTAACCGTATAAGGTAAGTCCGGGAGATATGGACCAGCGGATGAGATGGACCAGTAGTTTATTTAGAGAACCGGTGGCTAAAATATCCTGAAACCGCTATTGCCTGCTAATGTTGGATGAGAATGATGGTCGTTGTTGATTTTGTGTTTTTTGTACAAGTATTTCAGCTAGTATATTGCCAAATACAAATTAGCTGAGTCAATTTTATTTTCATTATTTAAATGGGAATGTAATACACATGTTATATGCTAATGTTTTTGAAGCAATGTTTCACACATAGCGTAAATCATGTTAATCACTCATTGTAATGTGTCGTAGTAGCTCTGGCCGCAAAGGCTACTTCATGGCTGCAGGGATCATTTCTCCCTAATATTTAGGGAGAGATGGACCGCTGACATCTGGGAGAGATGGACCATTGTTATGTATTGATATGAAGTTAGTTTTTTCGATAAACCATTAAAAATTTTATATTTATATGAATGATGTGTGTGAAATGTTGGTAGAATGAGAAACTATATCGCTCACATAAAATATTGGCTATAAACATTATTTTAAATAAATGCACAATTGTTATTAATTTTTATTTTTATTTTCTGAAAAATGTCAAATACATATAAAAGAAAATTTGGTTCTATCAGAGTTAATTGAGGGGAGAAGATTTGCTGAAAGCCGAAAATTCAAAGGATAGGCTTTCTGTTTTCAATGATAGCGATGATGAGATGGAAGATTGGGATGAAAATGAGGTTGCTGGGTGTCTACTAGCAGTGAAGACTGGATCAGATGTACTTGGGTTCCCATTGGCTACACAAAACATAATAACTTGTGTGATTTGTGTAGGAAGAAAAAATATAAAACAAACAAGCATTCATAAATAAAGTATAAAGAACATTAAAAATATAATGTTAAAAATGCTTTCATGATTTATGCTAAAATATTTTTTAATATTTTTTTGGTTTATGTAAAAAACGCAAATGTTTGTTTATATTAAAAATATAACAAAACGAACAATTACATTTTTATTACTAGTGTTTTATTTCATTCTTATTCCAAGTTTGAATAGGTCCATCTCTACCATATATTATCGTCCAAGGTGATATGGAATAGATGGACCACCTATATAATTTTTTAAAAATCATTAGCTTATTTGTTTATGTGCCTTTTACATTTATATTATTATTAGCGATTAGTATATGTCATAGAATATCTTATAGCCATTTTTTAAACTGGTATTGC
>AYEL01072015.1:0-28754 GCA_000484575.1 Olivierus martensii
CCGAGTTTACTCTACTCGGATGAAACGGTCCGAGTAGCGTCCGAGTGGGTGCGCGCGCATCGTCCGCGTGAACTCGGTCCGAGTGTACTCTGATCGTGTCAACCTAGCTTTATGAATGATAGAAATTAAGGGTAAGATTGCATATTTCGTAAAGCCCGGCAAAAATGGTACCGATCGATAGGGGGGGTCGAGACAAGAAAATAACCCCATAGGACCAGGGGTCAAAGGTCAAACGTTTACGAGATACAGAGGCCGAAAGTTCACTGGCGCGCGCAAAAGGGTATGCACGCGCGCCTATATGGCGTGGCGCTTTTTTGCGCGGAAAATATTAACGCGCGCCCGTGCGCGTTTTTGCGTGGCGCCATCTATTTGCGGCCAAAAAAATTATATTTTATGAAAATTTTTATAATCTCCCTTCTTCACTTTTTCCCCCTTCCCAACCTACCTCCCTATCACTCCTTTCACTTCCACCCCCCTACTTCCCCTCAATCCCCTAAGTTCTGTACTTGTCACCGACCCGTTTACAGCCCACACCTCTACCTGTGAGTCACATGCGCTCCATGTACTCCGTGCGTGTGTGTTCGTGAACCGAAGCATCGTTCATAAAGCAAAGCAAATTTTGTTCGCAAATGGTGTTCATAGACCGATTTGTTTGTGAACCGAGACATTCGTGATCCGAGGTATCACTGTACTTTTTATTGATTTTACTTTGGCGTGGTTTTTCAAACTAATTATACTCACAATCTGAAATCACACAAATTTGTTGCTTTGATACACTTATGCCGTCTCAGTGCATTTGATATCAGTGCAGTGAAGTACATATGAAAGTCTGTTGCATTCACATTTCATATTTATAATCGATCATCAATGTTATTTTACAGTAATAAAATTAACAATTATCCCATTTTAGTTGTTTTAATCCGAATCTTGCCACTTTGAAATATAGTTCCTTGAAGTTAGAACGTTTTTCTTTCATCAATATTTTTTCATTGTTTATAGTTTACTGCAATCTGATTACCAAGACTAAATAACGCTGATTACTTATGTTTTTAAAACTTTTTATTTCCTAATTTTAAGAATTTTTTCGTGAATGATTTATGAATACAAATTGATATTAACAATAAAAAATGTCTATAATTAATGTAAGACAATAATATATGTTATAAAATAAAAAAAAAATGATAAGTATATTTTTTATTTGCTGTCCTGTTTCACCTATCCCATTATTTACTTGTTAAGATGACCTCGTTTAATACTGTTTCATTTAGCGCTTGGTTTTTCTGGAACATATCTGCTGAGTTAAACGGGGTCTTACTTTATTAGTCTGTTGATGCCTTCAAGAGAACATCAAGGTAGTAATAACCCTGTCAAAAGAAACATCTCAATGGAGTGTTAATTATGAACATTCTCCACAACCATACAGAATATCCAAGAACTATATTGTGAATTAGGACTGACATATTATATTAATCAGTAATTGTTTGTTCCTGAAAAGTTGGATTTCATGTATTTATTGATTGTACACAAAGTATTTATTCTCCCACTTTCTTATGCATTCATTGAATTGTAAAGCTCTCTCTTTTTACTTTTTTAAATAAATCTTTGATTTGTTTTGTCTCAGACAAGTTGATTCAGAGACAACTTGATTTGTTTCAAGTCATCTCTTAATCAGTGTTCATCCGAAACCTACTGTTCACTCATCCTTACTCATAAGCCCATGAACTCTCAAAGCTAAAACCTGTCATTCCATCTGTGGGTCTCACAATAGGCAAATATTAAATTAATGATATAAGAAGGAATTATTGGAGGTAAAAATAAAAATATACCCAGTTCTGTTTTTACATGATTTAACACAAATCAGAATAAAAATTTCATTCTCTTTTTACATGATTTGTTTTGATTTAACATGATCGACCCAAATTCTAAGAAGATAAATTTTTTCGTATTACAGTGAATGTAGTACTTGCTTAGCATTATTCATCTCCATGTTATTTTTGATTTCTATTAGAAAAGAAATTTCTGAGGAATTCCCCTAATTATATATATAACTTCAATAGGGAATTTGTTTTGTCTGCATTTTGAGTTTGGTTTTTAAAGTGAAAAGTAAATTTTTGATATTTAATGGCATAAAAAATTTAATAAAAGTTAAAATCAAAATCTTATATGTAACTCATATTATTTTTGTGTTTATGAATAAGTAATATGTTATATTTGATATGGTTTTTACATTATCGCCACATGAATGAAAATAGTACTCATCAAAAGATGACAAGTAGGGAAAGCTTTCCAAAAGGACTGCACTTCTATCTGGTGCAGACTTTGGGAAAACAAACAATAAAATTAGTATTTCTCCATATGCAATACTTACACCAGTTTGTGCTGCCATTTTGAAAACCTGTCTTGAAAGCTGATATAGTTTTGGAATGAATTGTTCATACAACAGAATTGTTGATTCATATTTTAATCATCAATTGGTGGGCAGCAAATCTTTAATTCTCTAATGTATAGTTTTTTTGGGAATGAATCTTTAATACAATAGAATTGCCAATTTGCATTTTTAATCTTCAGTCAGCGGGAAAGCAAATTTTCAATTTCAATACTTTAATTTAATCTTTTGAAAAAAATCATACATTGAAGAATTCAAGATAAGCTTCCCACAGACTGATGATTAAAACATGAATCACCAATTCTGTTCTGTTAAAGATTCATTCTAAAAACTACTATATATTGGATTTCGTGAGGACACCAATACAAGAGGGGCTTCAATACAATGCAAAATTAAAAATAGTCATTTTTGTTATGTTATGAATATTAATTAATAAGACTTGATTCATTATTTCTACAAAATAAGGAAATATAAACATAATAAAATAAACAATCACTTCTTGAAATGCAATTTTCAATTATAATTTTTCTTACGGTTCAGTTGATGATCTAACTTATATTCACAAAAATGATTTGACCGTTTCGTTCCCAAATTTGATCATATTATTAACTCTTTCTACAAGTGTAGCTAGTGGGGAGAGATCATTTTCAATTGAAAATTATAAAAAGTTATTTACATTCAACAATGTCACAAGATCGGCTGGTAATTTTTCATTGATAGCTATAGAGAACAACAAATACAATACTCTAAATTTTGATGATATTGTATTTAATAGTAAGTTTAGTTATGTAGAAGCTTGGAAAGTAAATTTGTAATTATGTAATAGTAATTTTTGTTATTATCTGTAATAAAACATTAAAATGTATGTAAAATCACGTAAAATTTATATTTTTTTTTGAGGGCGGGAGTGCCAATTACTGTTTTGCATAAGGGCGCTGATGACCCTTAGTAGTAGTAGTAGTAGTAGAACAGGGAAGAGCCTACCCAGCCCATGCACTGCAACCAACAATGGTCTATTGTGCATGCTGATGACCCTTCCTCCACCCTGGTCACAGTGATCATAAAACTTATCTGATAGGTTCTATGTTAATTTATGGCAGAAAGCAAGAAATAATTGCTTTTTGTGTTGTAACGTCTTATGATGTCGTTCCAAATTTCCATCTATATAAATTTTCTTTGGCAATTTAAATGGCTTTTAGATTAATAATGCATAGAGAACCTTTGACTTATAAAATCAACATAAAATTATTTTTATAATGAAAGGTCCAATTAAAAATAGTATGATGTAAAAAAACCCAAATTTACCAATAAATGAAAGCACTCTTAGAGTTGAGATCACTCCTAAATTCTTAATTTAGTAGCAAATGTTTTCGGTATTTCCACCATCTTCAGGCTACCAAAATTCGAATAAGTTTTAACATTTAACTGTTTATTTATGGCAACAAGATGTTACTATGGTAACTTATTCTCAGTTGGAATTTCTTTTATCAATTCCAATTATTTTAGTTTTATAGATAATACACACCTACATAACATATATAAAACACTAACATACGAGGTGTCACAATTAAATAACTGGACTAGTCTTAAAAATTAGCTTTATTGAAAACTTTATACAAATACCTTTTAGTCCCCTTCAACATACTCTCCTTCCTTATCAATACATCCCTGCATACAAGTTTTCCACTGTTCAAAGCAGTGCTGCAGGTCATTAGGTGTCACCTTCTTCAGTAAGTCTGCCGTTTTTATCTTCACCTCTTCTTTTTTCGATATTAATGGTATCATCATGATTGAATGGGTACCTCAAGGCCAAACGGTAAACCAGCTACTACATTGAGGTCCTGAGAAAGCTTAGAGAAAGAGTGAGGAAGGAAAGGCCAGATCTATGGAGCAACAACACGTGGATTTTGCACCAAGACAAAGCCCCGGCGCACAATGTGCTCTCTGTGAAACAGTTCTTGGCACACAAATGCATTACTGTGCTCGAGCATCCACCGTACTCACCAGATCTCGCACCATGCGACTTCTACCTGTTTCCAAAAGTGAAAAGTGCATTGTGAAGGGAACACATTTTCAATCTGTAGAAGAGATGAAGGCAAAAACGGCAGACTTACTGAAGAAGATGACACCTAATGACCTGCAGCACTGCTTTGAACAGTGGAAAACTCGTATGCAGCAATGTATTGATAGGGAAGGGGACTAATAGGTATTTGTATAATGTTTTCAATAAAGCTAATTTTTAAGACTAGTCCGGTTATTTAATTGTCACATCTCGTATTTAGTATGCTTATACAAGAATCCCTTGATTAGTGCGGGTTTGAATAATGCGGTTTTGATTAGTGCACAAAAAGAATTGAGACTATCTTTACAATATGCGGTGCCAAATTTGATTAGTGCGCTTCAATAAGCGCGAGTTTTTATTTATTATTTATTTTTTTTGCAAACTCTCCGAAGTGTTGGCAATTGAACCTCAGGATTGTAGTCTGCATCAGTGGTGCACAACCTTTTTTCACTTGTGACCCCCATACTCAGACTGAAATTTTACACAACCCATTATTTGATGATACCATCCTATTATAAGCATATAAGGATAGTAATAATAAAAGTCGTTTTATCACATACAAATCATATCTTTATAGTATATTTCAGTACATATGATTTGATATAAGATTTTCGAAAAACTGCATATTAACAAAAAAATTATAATATATTAAACAGAAAAGTAGTCAGACACAATAATGAGCTGAGCAATTTTCATGTATTTTTTAATTTTTTTAATTCATTCAATTAAAAATTTATTATCCAACATGAGAATTTCTCAAAATTTTCATGACCCCCAACAATTTTTTGCAACCCGTTGAGGCATTGCGACCCACAGTTTGCACACCACTGGTCTACATGATTAGAGCACTGCAATAAATTTATTTATTTATTTTTTTAATTCTTTTAATATTACAGCTTTTGTCATCTAATTGTTATATTTTAAAATTGTTCATAATTTTATTTATTAATAAATTTAGCATGAATGGCAACTACTTAATAATAGCCATTACAATATTATATATCCAGCCTCGCCTTCAGTTCCTCTCCAGTACTTGATGTCTACAGAAGTGCAAATATTTTTTACAAAATTCATGCAATTTTGTAAAAAATAATTTTTTTGTGAAAAATAAATTTTAATTCTTATTATAAAGTTTTAAATATCTATGCATATTCCTCAATGATTTAAAGTATGTGTAATACAATATAGATACATTTTGAGAGAGGAAAAAAATACATGTTCATAATTTTGATATTTTCTAGGATTCATTATAATTATTCCTATTGGTTTTTTAGTTTGATTAGTGTGGTTTTGATATATGCGGTTTATTGTGAGGATTTATTAACCACACTAATCAAGGGATTCCTGTACATATATCATCTAACGAGGTATGCACAGGCATCCCTAACGAGGTATGCTTCTGTATATGCTATAAAATGTTATAGTCCATATTCTTTACTCTCTTTATTATTGTATCGTGCTCTCTAGTGTTCCCATTGCATAAGTCTATGCAGAAGGAAGCTCCAATGCTGGTCTATCATTTAATAAGTTCTCTGTATTTTGTCTCCTCAATATCTCTAGTGTTTCTGTTGTTATGGCCTGTTTAATCTTTTTGATGAGTTTTATAATTTCAGCATTGTCCCATTCTATGTATAAGTCCTTATTGTATGCTTCTATTGCCAGTGCTGTAGTTAACTTCCCCTTGGCAATATTATTTTTGTGCTCTTCTATCCTTTGGGCAGGGTGTGAATGATGACCCCTATGTATGAACCTGTCTTCTGTGTTAGTACTTCCTTCACTAGTATTTTGTACACTCCTTGCTGTTTTGTCATTCAGGAGGTCTTTTTCATATCTAAGCACACTAAAGACTATCGGTTCTCTCTATATTGCAAGTTTTTTGTCCGTCTTTTTAGCTGCCTTATCCACAAAATTGAACTCTTTGAGGTTATATGGCACTGTCATATAATTCTCTTGTTGTTTAGGTTGGTTTGCTATTTGTATCCTGCTATTAGCTGTACTGCTTAGAGTTTTCTGTACATTCCTCCTAATACTTTCTATAAATGATCTTCTGTACCCATGATGTTCTCCTATGTTCATGATATATTCTAACTCACTTTTCAGATCCATGGGTTCAGTACTATATGTTATTGATCACTTGAAAAAATATCTAAAGGCTGCTTTCTTATATGTCATGAGGTCATTTGACCAATTGGGGATAAGGTTGATTCATATGCTGGTTTTCTATATATTGATGTTTTCAATCTCCCACTATCCATCACTACCTTTATGTCTAAATAGTGTATACTCTGCTGACTAAGCTGCTTGTTCTTTAGTGATAGGCCATAATTATCCAATGTAAATGTCATACTATATTATATTGGTAAATGTCTTAATAAAATTTTGCAGCTTTGTGCCATCTTTCCATATAATCACGATGTCATCGACGAATCTTGTATAAAACTTCAGTGCTGGTTGGAATTCTTGTATCTGTTGATTCTCTACCTTTTTACATACAATCTCTGCCAAGAGGCCAGCTATAGGGCTGCCTATCGGCACACCTCTGGTCTGTTCGTATATCTTATCCTTAACCTGAAGTATGAGCCATAACAGATAATGTGGGCTATGTCTCTTAATAATGGGGCTACCTCATTGGATTATGAAAGGTTTTCCATTATAAACCTATAGAACTCTGCAAGTCAGTTCAAGTTTTAAGAATGGATACAAACTTTCATTATCATATGTTGCCAAAATATTGCTCTCCTTCCATTCTATGTCTGTATCTTTGTTAGGACATTTGTCACTATGGTTGTTGATTTATCTGTTTCCCCTAAGATCACTGTGCGTCATTTAGCACATTTTAAAGCATATAAAGAAGTATACCTCATTAGACGATACATGTATAAGTAGTGACAGATTAAGTTAGTGCAAGGCCCAACTGGATATTACTCATGGAGCCTCTCAAAATGTGGCTTATATCTATAAATAAAATAAATAACATTTATAAATAAATACACATTTTTAATTAATCTTTTGATTGCTATGGACCCATAAATGCATCCAGCTAAAGCTATTTGTGTGGACTATGGATGTATATATGAGTTAGATAATTGTTTCTATTCAAAAATACAAAGAATCAATGTTATCAATAAGTTCAAGATAGTCACTTATATTCTATTTGCTTATCAATGATGATAAATAAAAAATTTACTTATATTCAAAACACTTTCATTTGACAGAATGTTACTTCTTTCAATAAATGACAAATATTGCAGTAACATTGTAGTAACTGTATAATATATACAGTCAATTCTTGTTATTTGCAGATTCTGTATTTGCGTATTCGATTATTCACGGAAATTTATTTGTAACCACAAAATTGATATTCGCGGTCTCCCGCTGAGTGGCGAAAATACTGTTATCAATATAAACTCTCTCTCTCCAATAAAGAAAGTTGTTTGTTACCAAGTGCAGTCTCTGAATCGGTTTGCTGGAAAATTTCTTATTACCTATCCTTGCTCACTCCACAGACTGCAGGTAGGCCATCGATATCCGCTGAGCGGCGAAAATACGGTTACCAATGTAAACTCTCTCTATAATAAAGGAAGTTATTATAGAGCTAACGAAATATAGGTGATTGATTATTTATTAAGTAAATTTATATTTATCCTCTTAGAAATAATTTTTGAATTTATTTTCATAAAATTTTATTCAAACAGATATCATAACATTTAATACAGTTACCAATGTAACTCTCTGAATCGGCTTTCCAGAAAATTTCTCATTACCTATCCTTATCTATCATTACCTCTGCTCATTCCACAAACCGCAGGTAGACCAAAAGCCTGTTCATATCGTCCGCAGGTCCCATAAAAGAATGTGACCCTATGCTTGAATGCAGCTTCAAATTTAGGCGCCTTTTCATTTAGGCCGACATTTTAGAAGATCTGAGGCAAAAAGCGACGCAGACAAGGCTGGCCTGACAGTTTTTCAACGCAATTCAGAAAGACAATGTGTCAGCTATCACATCAAATATCTTGCAACATCAAAAAACTATCCAAATGTGATTCTATATTTGAACCTAGCCTCAAATTTAGGCACTTAACTTCCTGCGCATTTGCTCCTTACACTGAAATTTTAAAAGATCTGAGGCAAAAAGCAACGCAGACAAAGCTGTCGCAGTTCAGAAAGACAATATATCAGTTGTCACATCAAACATCTTGCAGCATCAAAAACTTGCAAGTAATGTAATACTTATTAAATAAAGTGTCTATAAACAGAAAAACACACACAAACCAAGTATGAAAATGTTGGGAAGAAAGGTTCAGCATCAAAAACTTTCAATCAAAAATAAGATTTTATTTACTACACAGTTAATATTTTTAAAAATTAAATAAAGATTACTATAATTATAATACTGTATACAGCATTATACACTTCATATACTGTAATTATTTGTAAGTAATATAATATATATTATATAAGTTGTCTGTAAACTAAAAAAACACATAAACCAAGTATGAAAATGTTGGGAAGAAAAGTTCACAGGAACCTAATTCTATATTTCCCATAGGCACAATGGTTCACTATTCACTAATTCAGTATTCGCAAAGAATTTATGGAACGTAACTACCGCGAATAGCGAGAACCAACTGTATATGATTAAACTGGCGTAACTACCGCGAATAACGAGAATCGACTGTAATTATATTGTCGATGTAGATACTGTAATTATTTTTTGTATATAAACCAATGAAGTTATCTTTTTATCTTTACAAAATGATGATCTCGAAAAGCAAAACAATGAGAGCATACAAAAACAAAACTTATTTAAATCCTTCTGTCGTTGACATGACCATTGGATCATCGTTATTCATTGGTTGATTACGAAAATTCATCAACCAATAAGTAACGACGACCAACCAAATACACATGACGTACAAACTATAAAATTTATTTAATTACCACTTCTTCAGTTGCCTCTTTACTAACCATAAATTGATGTAACGAAACAGGTAACTTTTAAAAATTTGTTCCTCGATCCAATAAATTATCGAATATAAGCATCTTTATTATAATAATTCTGTTCAATTTTTTTATAAATTATCACTTCTATTTTCTTCGATCAGGATTTTCTTTCAATCGCTCAATTACTGTTTTCTTCGCAGCAGAAATTAATTGGTTTAAGTTATTCGTCGTCTAAATTTTCTTTCTTTATCACTTTTACATTTTTCAGTTGTAAAGCTCGAAGAAAATTAAAATATTTCTTCTTCTCTACATTTCTTCTCACATTTTTCTTATAGTATCTTAAAATACCAAACGAATTGATCTGTAATAAAGCAAATTTCGGTCTTCAGTTTGCTTTATGTGCATCCATGATCATACTGTTAAATATATTTTAACCATTATTTATTATTTTATAAACGTGTTAATTGTCGATTAGATCCCAACCAACAAGTGAACTCCATAAAAAAAAAGTTATGCGACTTTCCATTTCGTTAAAATCGATTTTTATCAACCGACTAACAAGAGAAAATCCTTCCAGTCGAAGAGATAAGAGACAAATGCGCTCGTTTTGTGAATAAAGTTTTTATTAGAAGATAACAGAAGTGTTTTGGCTAGAAAAAAAGTCGTGTCAGATTACTAAACGTTTCGCATTTGTAGAGCTTATCGGATTTAGCGATGCGCTTTTCTATGGCGGAAATATTTATATTTTTTTTTTCTAGCGATCCAAAAGCATTTAAACTTTAAAGAGGGAAAAAATGAGAAAGTTTCGAAGCTCGTTTAATAGCTAAACAATTGAAACAAATATCAGTAGCGATTAATTTTAGAAACACTAAATCCATTCTGACGTTACCTCTACATAAATGACTGTTACTAATTTGCTTAGTTAAAATAACTAGCGATTAAAATATGGGTTTAGCTGTTACTAAAACCGGAACATTAGTTTTTATTATTATTACAGCTAATGTTCCGTTTGAGTATTTTTTCTATCAGTGTATGTTTTGATATATCCTTATCGCTCAATTATCATTTTTTGCACTCTTTTTTACTGGCACTGATTGACTTACCCCACTAGTTATAAAGGTAAAACATCTTTTCTACTGTGTAAAAGCTGCTCTTTCATTAAAATTCGTGTTTTATCGATCGTAAAGATAAGAATGCCAACGAATTCGATCTATAATTTCCAAGCTTTATCTGCAGTAACTAATTAATTAATTGACAGTTATTTGTAAAATTAATTATAAAAAAATAAAATTGATATTTTTAAACAAATCTCAATCTTAATTTGAAACATGTCTTTCTATGGAACATGAATTTTGTGCAAAAATAATTTATATTGCAACAGGAATCAGATAAACATGACAGAAGTCATCTGTTGAATGTTATCTAAGAATTGGACGAAAATATTTTTCATCGCACAAATTTCAAGGTTTTCAGAACTATTGTAAATTCTGATAAAAGATGAAACCAAGTAAGATCTTTTAAATTGCAATATTATTTTTTACGTGAATTTTCAATAGACTGCTCTACTAATAAGAATATCCAAGTCGAGCAACGAAATTTTGTTATTATTCTGCTACGAAAAAGAATGTCTTTAAAAATGTTTTTCTTATCTTAATTTTATTTTTTTATTGTAACTTTCAATAGGTAAAATGTTTTGTCATTCAGTACTGTAGATTTAATAATGCCAGATTAATAATATTTAATTTATTATGAAAGTTGTGACTGGTTGAGTTTCAACTGATGTGATTCTTATGGTTTACTTGGTTTATGTAATTGCATCTTTATTAAAGAAATATAATAAAGATAGTGCAATGATTTCATTCGCATGATAAGTAAATATCTATTTATCATGATACTGAAACTAGAAACCAAAATATTTTATTTTATGTAGTACAATAAGACGAAAAATTTTGGATAAACGATGTTGAATGTTTCCAAAAAGAATGCAGATGTAATTTGTAATTTTATTTAAAGAAATTTATGCAACTTATAGCCTATTATTATACATGCAATATAAATAAACATGATGAATATATAAATAATATTATGAATGTAAAAAAAAAATTTTATGATATTTAAATTATAGGAAAATTTCAAACAAAAAAAGATTGTCATGAGGAATTAATATTCAGTATCTTAATTTCCGATGATACTTTAGAATTGAATGTTCAAAAAAGAAGATTCTTTTACAAAATACAGAGGTCATTTCGATAAAATATCTGAGCAATACTCCTTAATTGAATGCTTTATAAAAACATCTGAATAGATCGTTCACTTAAAAAAGAGAGAGAGCTTTCAATAGGTATGCAAGAACTTAACTTTTCTTATAAAAAAAAAAAATTATAAAGTAGATTTTCTTTGGAATCATAAAAAATCGATTTAAAAATCTGCAATTCAGTTTAAAAAATATTAAATTAAATTTTATTCGGACTTAATTACAATAAATTTACTAAAGGAACAGTAAAAGAAACGTGTGGTTTTTATAATCCACTGGTAAGAAAAAGTTATATTTGCTATCGAACTACAGAGAATGAAAGTCAAAAAATCTTAATAAAAATGAATGAAAGCTTAATAGAGTTTTGTATAATTTCTATTTTTACTTAAAAAAAAATTTTTTTTTTCTATTGCTAAAGTCCACACGACAAGCAAGACTTGGATAAAGTAAATCGACGATGATTGCCATAAAAACAACTAACAGGAGATTGTTATTGCGTCTTTTATTACAGTTGTTGAATATTGAATAATGTTTACTTCCAGTTTCTCATTCTTATTTTTATTTCAACTATCTAAAATGCTTTCTTAGCGATACAAACTGTTTTCTTTGATTTGCTGAACTGATTTGATATATATCATTATTATAGAATCAATCAAAGTCTAACTTATTCTCTTAAAAAGAATAGGAAGGAATGAATTTATCTGATTATGTTATCAAGTGATGAGTGAAAATCTTTGTATGATCAACCGGTATCTTTCTTGTTTTTTATACTAAACATGTCATTTATATTACTATATTTACTCGAAATTGAACGTTGAGAGTTGCAAAATTAATGATAACTATACGTAGAGACCTTATAAACGTTATCAAACGAAAATTCAGAAAATAAATGTAACTTAACTGTTTACATAGGATGTTTTTGCTTCTTATACGGCCAATTTTCAATATATTTTTATTGGAGAGAACATAAAAGACACTAGGAATAAAATATTAATTTTTTATCTAAAATAGTTGATAATTTATAATCATTTTAGAATTAATTTTTTCCCAAATTCTCTTCTTCCTTTACGTTAAAAAGATCTGCTATCTAAAATAGTTGATAATTTATAATCATTTTATATCATTTTAGAATTAATTTTTTCCCAAATTCTCTTCTTCCTTTACGTTAAAAAGATCTGCAGGATGAGACTCCACTTTTCAAAATTAACAGGTCTTTTAATTTTATCATTTTTACATATTTATTTTTATTTTTTTTTTGTTGAAAATTATAGTAAAATCTAATAGTTTATATGACAGGAAACAAAATTCTAAGAATATAAATATACATAGGGAAAAACCGGGAGAGATGACGCACCATTTTTTGTTTACTGATAAAATTATTAATAATCATAATCAAAAACTTTTATTATTCAAAATAGTTTATATGCAGAAAGTAACGTCAAAAATTAGTTAAGCAAAATGAAAAAAGCAACAAAATAAACAATTTTTTTCATTTTGTTTAACTAATTTTTGACATTTCTTTTTGCATATGGTTTCATGCAAGCTATTTTGGGTAGTAAAAGGTTTTGATTATGATTATTAATAATTTTATCAGTATACAAACAAAAGGTGCGTATTTTTCCTCGGTTTTATCCTAATGTAGCTTTTTAATTATCTTAGATAAAGCACATTAACGTCTATGCTGTTCAAACAAATAATCATTACCACAATGTCAACTTGGATCCAGAATGTGAATATACTTAGTTGCGCCGTCTCTCATGCCACACCATCTCTCCCGACTATACCCAATTTATAACATTTATAAGGAGAATTTTCTTAAAACTTGTAAAAAGCTAAATCGATTTTTATTAAAAGCTTTAAACTAATGCTTTTCAACCTGTGTGATTTTTGATCATTAAATTCGCTACATCATGGAGTACCGCATAACAGCTCTCTTAAGTTATAAGCACAATTTTTTTTAATGGTATTTCATCTTATAGTAATCCAAATTAAACTATAATCAATCTAATTTTATTAAAATATATTATTTAATATTTATAATTATGTTATATTTAAAATGATGGTTACTGAATGGAATCCATAGATTGATTCTTATTAATTAATATATTATGTTATTTTATAATACTGTACTTAAAAATGTATCCTTGGTGTATCGTTATCTCTCAAACTGCATTCCTTTTATTATTTATTATGGAAAATTTGTCTAAATTAATTTTTCAACATTTACACAATAAATAATAAAAAAAAAGCTTTTCTTTCTATATAACAGTTAGAGTACATAAACAAGATTCTGTTTTGTATTTTATTATTTATTATGGAAAATTTGTCTAAATTAATTTTTCAACAATTACACAATAAATAATAAAAAAAAAAAGCTTTTCTTTCTATATAACAGTTAGAGTACATAAACAAGATTCTGTTTTGTTTTTTGTATATAACAGTTTAATTATCATACTATATGAATGCGTGGAATTCTTTGAATAAATTATTTTTGCTAGAAGTAACAAATTCATGTAACTCTTTTAAAAATATTTCGTGAAAATCTTTAATTCTACAAGTAGTACAGTCTCGAACGTTTATCATGGTTAGTGTTATTATTCTTTCGTTATTAATTTTAAATTATTCTAAGTGCGAATATGGAAAAGTTTCCATACCGTTTAATATATGGCAGAGTTTTCCAAATTATGGAGCGCACCTAGGGGGATGTTAGTCTATTACAAGGGAGCGCGCAAGAATTAACAAAAATAGTCTCTAGATAGATAGAGTAGCGCATTCCTTTGCGCCACCAGATCGGCCATTTTATATCCTGTTAGCTAGGTGGAACTATTATTGCATTCATAGGCTTTCTGTTTGTTTTTATAAGAACACGACTTGTTTTATTGCTGTAAATTGTTCAAATCGAAAAGAAAAGAATCATAAACTCTTTCCTTTGCCGCCAGGTAAAAGAAATGAAAGATAAAAAGAAATGGTTACAAAAAAAATGGAAAGAAAACTTTTACAAATACGATCTTCCTTTTCCAGGTAATAAATTGTTATATTTATAAATTAGAAAAGAAATATAGCATTATGGTTTACTTTCCATAGAGTTACACGTGATTATCGATCGGCCGGAGAATATAAAATGGCGGCTGAATGAGCTACTCTATCTATCTAGGGACTCTAACAAAAACTTCATTTTTGAGAACAAACAAACAAACAATAAATCAAAATTTGTGTCAAAAAAAAAAAATGAATCAGCAGGAGAATTATAAATACATGTATTCGTGTACCCAGAAACTTTCTACTGTAGCTATTTTAAAGACAAACGATCGATCTCATTTAGTGATTGAAAAAGAAATATGAGTAACGGTATCTTCAATGACACCCGATTTGAGAAACTTTGTACTGAAAAATAACTCCACCCATCTCATTAAATATTATGTTGTATTAAGCATGTATTCTATTTTTTTAATTTTTTATTAAAATAAAAATTAATTTGTAAGTAGGTAGTATTTATAAAATTAGTCTGTTGTGAAAATGAGGAGTCGTTCCAATTTTTATGAAAAAAGAGGGGCGCAAACAGAAAGTTTGGAAACCATTGATATATGCGATATATATATATATATATATATACAGTACTGTATATATTATACTGATGTATGCGATATATACTGCTGTATATATATATCGCATATATCAGTGTAAATTGCTAAAATTTACTGCAATTTACTTATATAAATTGCTTAAATTTACTGTTTTAATGTTAATACATTCATTAGTTATGAAACTTTAGTTCTTATGAATTGAAAATACCAGAAACAAACTTCTATTAAATTCTCAGAAATTTTATATCTTTGACATTATAAACATCATCCGGTAGTTCTGATGCCATGATTTTGCCCATAGTTTTTGCCATAATTTAACTATAATGCACTAATGTCAGCTACTGTTATAATCTCAAATTCACGTTTATCACATTTCTCAAAAGTTGGTACAAAAAAAAAATAAGCCAAACTTCGCAATTTATCGAATTTAAATATTAAGACATGTGATGGTAACAGTGAATTCTCTTATTCTTATATGTCTTAACATTTAAATTCAATAAATTTTGTTTAATTTGTTTCTATTACAAGGGAGCGCGCAAGAATTAACAAAAATAAAGTCTCTAAATAGATAGAGTAGAACATTCCTTTCGGCCATTTTATATCCTGTTAGATAGGGAGCTATTATTGCATTCATAGGCTTTCTGTTTATTTATTTAAGAACATGCCTTGTTATAGTGCTGTAAATTGTTTTACTGTAAATTCTATACAATATAAAATAGTTTTGCTTATTTTTATTTTACAAAACGAAAAAATAATTGAAAAACAACTTTTAAATAATTTTTATATTTTTAAAAGTGAAATTTCTTTTGAAACGGTACCTCGGTTTTATTTATTTAATAAGACGAAAACATCATAAAAATTTATTTTCTGCAAAACAATAATTGCTACACACAATAATATTTTGCTATTTTCTTTATTTATCCTTTGCTAATTAATACTACAGTTTTTACGAGTATAATTCGATTTTTGGTAATGTCGAAAAACAAATTAATAATTTTTTTGCTAAATTGCTGAAATATATTGTCTTATAATATATATAATGCAATGTTTGTTGTCTCTCTATTTATAAATAGATTTCTAAATCATCTTAAGAACTCGAAACATTTTTGTTTTCTTGCTAAACTCTATTATCTTATACAGAAAAATGTTTTGAAAAGTATTAAAGGTATTTGGGATTTCATTTGTACTTTATTTGCTTTTGAGTATTCTACTGGTACTCTTCTACAGAAAGAAAAATGTAACTGTAAACCTTATTTTTAGAAAAATTTTGTCTTTATTTCCAGTTAAACCAAAACAGATTCGGAAGTGAAGAAACAATTTTCATAAATTTTTACCTTTGTTTTCTATACATTAAAATTTATATTGCCTGAGGAAATTTTTTAAGAACCAACTATATCTTACAAAGGTGTAAATAAGGTTGATTATCATGCTTATCTAACAAGCAAGCATCACCTGTCTAAAGATCTTAAAATTTTTACAGTTAACAATATAAACACTATAAAAATATTTTATTAGTTTGCAAGTATAGACTCTAGATTTATATAAATCATACCTGCTGTATTACCAGTAAATATTTTTAACTTTTCAAGACTTTAGTAAATATTTTATTGACTATTATACATTCTAATTTTTGAATAGATTTGCAATTCTATACAATATAAAACAGCTGATGCAGAAAATTTGCAAGATAAAAGTAAAAATATCATTAAAATAATATTTTATGCAGTGTTTATGTTTCAGTTATTAGAACAATCTTACAGCTGTATTATTTTATACTGTTTTCTAGCTAAAAAAAGAAATATTAAAATCACTTTAATTTTGGAGAAACTATAACCCTTCTAGACCCTTGTAGATCTGTCTCTCACTATATATTCAGCACAATATATACAAGCAATTCTAAAAGTACTAATAGTCTAATTTCTGTACAAGCTATTTATTTTGGAATGATTAAACTTGATATGTCATCAAAATCATCTTGAATGCAATTACTTTACACAATAAATTATATAAATAATAATCTAAGTATAAAATGTTCTGTTTTAAAAATTGTAAATATAATGTAGACAACCCTGCCCTTGATTTAACGCTCATTGCTGCCTCTTGTCAACGATAAAAAAAATAAAACTCTCAATAAATCTGCATGGTAACTTCACTTCTTCATCTTTATCTCGGAAGATTGAATTCTCGACATTTTATTTATTTATTTATTTATTTATTTACACCCTGCAAAAAAGAAATGCCATTTTGGGTCTCTCATAGATTTATCAAATGATAAATCTATTGGTGTTAATTAATATTATTTAAAATTCGATTTTAATACCTGATCATCTTGTTAAATTTTATAAAAAAATCAATCAAATACTGTAGTTCAAAAACTGTTAGGGAGAAATTTTTATAGATAAGTTTGAACGTCTACCATTTTTAAAATAGTTGCAAGTTGCAGATAAAAAGTTATTCGATGTATCATTGATATCACATTCGATGTCATGATTATCTTTCTAAATTTCATAAAAATCAAACGAATAGCTTAGAATATATTAAGGAAACATTTAGAACTTTGAAAATTCGCCATATTTAAATGGTTGCAGTTACAGGATTAATTGATTTTTAAATTTCATAAAATTATACTAATTAGTTCAATAGTTATTAGTGAGGAATATAATGACAGCCCATCGGACAGAAAGGACATTTTCCTCCTTTTCCTTCGAAAAGTTGGTTAAAAAATGAACAATCGTCGATGTCATAAGTTAAGATTTTTTCCCACTCCGATAGATGGCGTCTTACATCAATAGTCCACGTGTTTTAACACGTGGGCGATCAATAGTAAAATATCAACAGAAAACGAAATTTATAATTCTAATTTTATATTTTTACAAATTATTATTAATAAATCAAGTGAACTGTATATTATAATGTACTTTTACAAATTATTATTAATAAATTTTATAATTTTTTTTTAAAATTAGATTATATTTTTTATGATGTACAGTATTTCAATTTCTTTTTTTTTTTCTTTTTATTATTAAAAATACAAATATAGTATATAATTTTCATACAAAGCACTTTTTGATTAAGAATAAAATATTCATAATATATTTTGATATTTAAACAAGTTAATGTCAATCCATAATTCTCATAATCAATAAAATACGCGTTTCATTCTTTGATAGCTTTTCATCGCTTTTCATTCTTCGAGTTTCAAAATAGATAAGAAAAAAATTATTTCATTCGAAACGAAATCATTTAAGAACCAAGGAAAAAAAAACCATGCTTTCAAATAAAATTGTTAAATATATTTCAAATTCTTTCTAGAAATTTTTATATAAATTGAGAACATTAAATTATTGACATGTCTCTTGATTCAAGATAGTGCAGTGCAATCAATAATAAATTGCAAAGTTTTAAAACATGCTTTCAAATAAAATTGTTAAATATATTTCAGATTCTTTCTAGAAATTTTTATATAAATTGAGAACATTAAATTACTGACATGTCTCTTGATTCAAGATAGTGCAGTGCAATCAATAATAAATTGCAAAGTTTTACAATAAATTATTTATTTAAAATTATTGTAGTTTCTTTTATAAAAAAAAATGGATTGTATAAACTATGTGATTATTCAGCAAACCTATGTATAAATATTAATGTTTATTTTATAAAAAAAAAAAATGGATTGTATAAACTATGTGATTATTCAGCAAACCTATGTATAAATATTAAATAATAGTCATGTAAGGTTCTCTAAAGAGGATGGATGAGTTTTAATTCGATATCAGAGCTCAACAGTTTAAAAATGCAGCTTTTATCAAGATTTTTAACATTAAGCACGAATTGGTTGTAACATTACAAATTCAATTGTTCTACAAGTTTATTGAAATGAATTTTAGATCCCTGAATAAATGGCACTCAGAATCTAGAGCGATGTTGGAGAATAGGGAAATAATTAACAAACTATTTTTCCCCCAAAGTAATTAATACTATATTTATTGATATAAATATAAATAATATATATGCTACATATACGATATACAAAATAAGATAAAATCAGAATTGAACCTATTCAGTAAAATTTCCTTTGAGAAATCGTCACGAAGAGAAAAATTATCTTACCAGTTAGTGGACTACAAAATTATTTGTACTGTACGTAAGATCCATTGACAAATATAATGAGAGAGGTTTCCTTTTTTTCTTCTTTCACTTCTTATTTAATGTCGGAGAAACACTGATTGAATAGAAGTAAGTAAAAGTACGATTACCAAAGTAAAATGGAATTCTTTTTTTCTGTTTTACAACATTATTTTCTCTTTTATTTATTTTGTACGTGCCTCTCTTGCTTTTCTTATTTTCTGTGCCTTTTATGTGTTACTTACTGTTTTTTTTTTTGTTTTTTTTTTCTTCATTTTGACATCAATTGCATTAATAAGGAGAAGATAAGAATCTCTTCTTAATCTTAATTAGTATCTACATTGATAGAAAAACTATTTAGAATGACATTTTTTGTGACTTTTTTATGACGACTGGAATTGTTTCATTAGACTGGTCAAGCTATTTTCTATTAAAATTAGTTTAAAAACTTCATTTTTGACATAAACGAAATAGTATATCTGTATATTTGTCATATACTGTCAAACTCATTTACAATCATTATTATATATTTATAATCTTAAATGTTTAAATTTATAAACTAATAAAACTGAAAATACATATAATAAATTATTAAATTATATATATTTTCGGTTGTTGGTTTGTTTAATTTGTATGGAATAACTTCTTAAATAATGGAAACTAACTGCTAAACTCGGCAAAGTTATTTTCTGATTATCCAACTTAAATAACTGACCTATTCAACGATTAGAATAATCATTGATAAAAAAAAAAAATTACGAATAATCTAAGAAAATCCACAGAATTTAATAATTTAATCAATAGATGGTGCTACGTATCAAAAAGCTTCAGTTTGGAAAGTTTGCTTTCCGGATGGCACATAGCGCTATCTGTTGACTGAATTGTTAAACTCTGTGGATTGTTAGATTATTCATAATTTTTTTATAATTTTTATTCTAAAAATTTATGGAATAGGGCAGTTATTTAAGTCAAATTATCAGAATTAATTGCGGGAAGTTTGATGATTGTAGCTTTTAAAGATTCAGGAGTTTACTGGATATAAACAAACATACAAACATTCAATTATCAAAATTTAATATTTCCGATATTGCACATATATGTATATGAAAAATAAATTTCAGGAAATATTAAACGGTAATTAGCCTATTTATAATTCTTGAATGAAATTGTTTATTTTTATACGATATAAGTTGATATGTATGAATACCTACATTAAATAAATGTTCCTTAACTTTATCTAATGAATATGCTATTTTCAAGATGCCCAACTGTAATGAGTTAAAAAATTAGGTATTATTATTGGTAAATAATTTCGTGATTTTATACTTTAAATAAATAATATTCAGAATATTTTCATCAGTTGTAATTCAGTTAGTCTGTTGATAATATAACATTTCAATAAATATGAGATTTGATTTAATAAATAAAATAATTTTCCAACTAAAATTCGTCCTGAGGACAATATAATGAAGATTGGCAACAATCAATTTTCATTATGTATAATACATAATATTCAAACTTCCTAGTATATGTGTGTTAAAACTATGCTCGGGACAGCGCTGGGCACACATTGCTGCACATTACATTTGTAATTTTACAATATTCTAAGAATTAACTTCTTATTTTAACTATAGTTTCATGAGATAATTAGAGCATTAATTTGTTTGTCAAATGTAGAAATCTTATTACTTTTTAATTGTTTCTCAATATAGGTACCGCGTTATGCAAACTACAAAAAGTTAACAATTTCTCCATTGTGTTATAAGGGAACTATGTTATAGGAAGGTCCGGTGTATTTTGTTACAACATTGCTTAAAACTTCCCTAACTATGGTTTTTCGTTTCAAAATTTCTGTAATTGTTTCAAATATCATGACAAATTTGAACAACTACTACAAAATATAAATTTGTACTATTATAAATTCTCCCCGCGCAAAATTTTTGCATGAATTTCCACCAGTTGACAGTTTTCTGCAGATTTTACGAGATCGTTAATCGATAGTGACGAAAGAAGCGATGTATCTTTGCTTGTTTACAAGGTTTATTTGGTTTATGGAAGAGAAATAAAGTAACAATAGAAACAATAACAGATCTTTCTTTATTGAGAAAATAATCTACTGTGCAACATCGGTAATCGTTTTTTTTTTGGGATAATACCCGGCTGGTCTCGACACTTACAGATCGCACATCATTTTGTATCGCTGCGATTACTCTTGGGATATTGTAAGGAGAATTCGCCATATCTTAAATACTAAACCGGAATATCGCAATAAGTCTGGAATAAACGAGAGATTACTGACAGGATTAGTGAATATAATACTGAATTTATGGCATCAAAAGTTTTTTTTCAGAATGCTATTAAAGGAAGGAGAGCTAAACACAGCAAAAAGTTGTGCTAACCGAGAGTTGGATCTGTAATTTTGTTTTAGATTAGGTAAGATAACGTTGGTTGCATAATTTAACATCAAAATATTCAAAAAGTAGGAAGAAATTTTTGATGAATTTTCTGTTAGAGAAATGGGTAGTGCATAAACTTTTTCTTCTATCAGTTAATAAAATCGAGCCAGTAGCTACTTTTATTTTATCTTTAAAATTTAGGCTACATTGCTTTTCACTTAGACGTTTTTTATAAGTGATTGACAAACTTGGAATTATTTGTTTAGCTCTCAAAATTTCTCTCTTATTCACTTTCCAATTATAAAAAAACTGTATGGTCTCGAAATCTATCTCTTCTTATGTTTTTATCACCAAATTATCCTATTAATTTATATTTGTTAATAAGAAATCGTTTAAGTTCAGTGAATTTTTCCACAAAACTACAGGTTCTCAACCTTTTTTTCTGTTGAGGAACACATATTAAAATTTGGCGGCACACTTAAATGTTTTAAATAATAATTTACATTTAACAACGAATTTTTATTAACAGATTATTGTATTTATTTTTATTTTTACATTCAGATTTCATACTTATACAACGAGATCATTAAATGGCGACCTTTATTAAATTATAGCGTCATCTGCAGATTTTGTCTTTTTAGAGAAACTATAATTTTAATTTAATTTTTATTCCTTAAGTTTTACTTATGAATAATAACAAAAAATTCTGGCTGTCGCAGAAATTCTATGGGTTATATTTTTCTAACGATACTCTATTTACATGAATCGGTACAGTAGTTCAACCGATAAAGGGACATCCAGCCAGCCACGTTTGACTATTAATAACATAATGATTCATACAATTATATACATACAGTTCTTATACATAGATACAAATTCATTCTTAATTTTTCGCGGCACCGTGATTGAGGTTACTGAGTTAAATTAATCTAGTTTCAATTCTTCTCCTAGATAATTTATGATTTTTTTCTAAACAATACTAAAATATAATTTTTTGTTTTTTTCTTTAAGAATAGATGGAAAATTCAATAAAAAGTGAAAAAAAATTTTAGTATCAGCGAAAACACATTTAACTCCTAGATAATTTATGATTTTTTTCTAAACAATACTAAAATATACTTTTTTGTTTTTTTCTTTAATAATAGATGGAAAATTCAATAAAAAGTGAAAAAAAATTTTAGTATCAGCGAAAACACATTTATAGAGTAACCGGAGGACATTCGTGTAAGTATTGATTTACATAGCCTTGAATTGAATCTGTTCTTGTCAAAATGAATAGAAATTTACTTCCATAAATACTTATAATTTATCATAAATATTAATGTTTACATACATAAATAAAAATATAACAATAAATTTAAGAAATAGTTTGTTATTGTTTTGAGTAAGATCATAACAAACTCTCCCACATATTCAACAAACTCTTCCATTTATACTCTGTATTAAACAAGAAAATATTTCAATTGAAATGCTTTTTTGTTTCAATAAAATAATTATAATTTGTTATCAGTTTTATTTTTACATCCTAAATCAGTACTGTAATGATAAAATTGGAGTTAAGTCTGGATTCCACATCATAAGAATGTACTGCAGAAACAGACAACAGACTTCCAAATGTGATGATGTCACTTTCTGTTTATAACGTACTATTCGGCAAATTGTGAACAGAAAAGTGCAACTTTCGCTGTTGTACTTTTAGCCAATAACGTGTCTCGCTTGGAGTGACGTTTGGTCGATGTCATGAACTGAAATATTAAAAATCAAAATGGCGGAAACTAACAGATAAGTTGAAGCGCAACAAAACGAAGAATTGGAAATGTTTTTCGAAGATGTTATAAAATATCCCTGCTTATATAATAAATCAGATAATCAATATAGAGATATCACTTTAAACAACCCCAAGAAACCGCTGTAATATGGAAAATTGTCCCGAATTTACACTGTAGTTGAAACAAATTATAGCAGAAGACAGACAACAGCAAACTGTTCTGTTTCTATTGTCTGTTTGCTGTTTCTGGTGATGTAAAATCCAGGCTTTATTCGTAAAATTCCTTATCGTTTGTTTTTAATGTCATTAAAAATGTTTATAAAATCGTGTATATTGTAATATGAAAATTTTGCATGTGTCTAACCATCAGGTCTTTTTTATACTGTACCTATTCAAACGTGTTTCAGCTTGTCTAAACATGAATTTTTAAAGCTTTCACAAAGTTTGAAGAATGTTATCGATTTAAATGGAGAATATATACTTGATTAAATTAGCAAGTGATTTATTCTTTTAAAAGCTTAATGCCAAAACAAAATTTTTTTTTGGGATGAGATGATTTATACAATATATTCAGATATGCATATAAATGTTTATAAAAATTATACATAGCTATTAAATTTATTTTAACTCACGAATTTTACTCTTGAAGATAATTTTTTAAGCTAAATTATAACTAGAGTAGATTATTGAAATTTGAAAGTGCATCATCAAAACTGAAGTTTTACATTTAAAAAATAAAAAGTAAAATGCATAATTTTTATTTATTATTATTATTAATAATCAAAGATAAGTCGTAAAGAGAAATAGTTATTTTTTTTTAAGATTGTTTATAGAAATAAATTACATTTTTCTTTGATCTTTAAAAGATACTTCAACAATAAATGTTAAATATTCATACATTATCCTTTTTTTATTGCTTTTTTAATAAAAAAAAGATATTATTAATCATTCTAAATATATCTCAATAATGAAAATAATTAACGAACATTAATAAAAATGGAAATTCGAAGAGTTGAAGAAAATTTAAATGCTTTTTTTTTTTGGTATTATAAAAACATTGTTTTTCTATTATATTTCCATATTTTTTTGCAATAATCCTCATTAGTATCATGTACCTTTTTAACATATTGAGTACCTTTGCTGTTGACAGACATCAAGGAAGTGGAATAAAAAACAATAAAAAAAATTCAATTTTGATTTTATTAATCCAGCTTTTGCAAATCATGTTTTTTGTGTGTATTCAATGAAAATATATCCTTCTGATGGTGATTCCTAAATTTTTTCAGTTGCCAAAATATTTATGCAAATTACATTGTTTATATTTGAACAGCTCAATATAATTTGGATTTTTTATCCAGTCCTGTCGAATTTATAATCTAATCTATCAAACTAATTCCAATTATGAGATTCAATATGATATTTTGGAAATTTTTGAAAAAACTCAAATTTTTCTTAAAATAAGCTATAAAATTCAGAAAATTTAAAAAATATTGTAGATAATAGGAAAATATAGGATAATTCTGTTAAAATAAACTAAAATATATCTTATTCATTCATTTTTTAACTTCACCGAAATTCAGATAATTTTCATACATGTTATGGTTTTTTGATATAGATAAAAAAATTTATAAAAAGTACTGCTAAAAATGAAGTAAGAACAAGTAAATAAATAGGAAATATTAATAAAAATGACAATATTTCAATGATTTCATGTAATTTTTTTAATAATTATATAAAGTAACTTCATTCAATAGATGTTACATAAGTTTTGGTTTTTTTATAAATATTTTCTGAAAATTTTGACCAATTTTTCAATCATAGCTCATTTTGTTCAGAGGACTTGTAACTATCAAAAAATATCAACTATTTTGTTGTATGGCTAAAATTTCATATAAAAATATCATATTTTGCTGATCTTGTGTATATGTAACAAAAAGTTATAAAGAAAATAAAATTTGAAAAAAAAAAAAAAAAATTTTTTTTTTTTTTTTTTTATAAAAAAAAAAAATAAAAAAAAAAAAAATAAAAAAAAAATGCTTATATCGTTAGAAAGAGAACAAAAACTGCAATAAATACTGAAAATTTCAAAAGATTTCAATGAAAATTAAGCAAGATTTCACAATTTTAATTTTTTTGCATATTAATTAGGCATAATTTTAAAAACTTAATTGGCAGAGAAAGGGTTAATAAAGCCCAAGAAGGAGAAAGAAATTACAAAAAAAAAAAACAACAAATTTTATCCAATATTTGCTGGTAGTAAAGATAAATAATTCCTTAACAAATGTGAGTATCTGACTGATTCATTGAAATTTTCATATTTTAAAATGACTTTTTTCTCATAAAATCTGCTAAATATTAGCAACAACAACAACACATTTATTAGCTTTTCTTTGAAATGAATTTTCCTTACCTTGCTGCTGCCATGGCAACTGCTCTTGCTGCAGCAGCTTCTTCAGCTTTTTTTGCTTTCCTTTCATTAGCCAACTGACCTTCCAATAAAGTTCTTAATTTTCTCTCATCTTGAAGTTTTTTTTCTAACTGACTTATAGTAGCTTTATCTTGTTGTCTTGCAGTTACCAAATTATGCAATCTAAAATAATTAAATACAGAATCAGTTTATTTCATTATTATAAGATATTATTATTATTATTATTATTATACAGTTAGCAATACACTGACAAATTAACTATTCAAAGAAAAATATTTAAGTCGTTTTATGCAATTTTTCTTTTATTTCTATGTTTTCACTTTTATTTTATTTAGCATCTCAAAATTATCATAACAAGACTGTTAAAAATAACATAAAATAAAAACAACAAAGCAAAAATTGATCTAGTATTTTAATTTATTAATTATCAATATTACATAATAATGATATTAATTTTAGATTATCTGTCTGCCAGTGATACAGATATGTGAAATCCCCATTTGTGATAGAGTGATACAGGTGTGTGTGATCTCCATTTATTTTTTTGCTGGCATTAATGCTATGGAAACTGAAGTATCAGTGTTAATTGCTTGGAAAAACAATCATTAATCAAAATTATAGTTAACTGAATATAGGAAGTACTTGTTAATGGTGATTAATTTGTTCCATGATGAACATATATTGGCCTTCCTCAAAATAAAAACATAGCTAAACTTTGTAATTCAACCTCACATGAGAAATTATAATCAAATACAAATAACTTTATTTTTATATAGTAGATTGGTTCTGTAAAAATACCTTGTAGATGCACTCCTAGTTATGAACATAATTCATATATAAGTTTTGTTCATAACACAGATACTGTTGTTATTTGGCCCCGAAAACTACTGAAATAATTCTATTTACTGTGTTTTGTAATATATTTCACAAATATACCAATTAGAAATTTCTTATTTCTTAGATTTGAACAAAAAAATTAGCTTCTGCTTTGTATTAGATTATAAAATGGAAGTTTTTTTTGCATGATAGTCACCATCTTTAAATATTGCTATAATAGGATATTGACTGCATAATTTTACATAATATTAGTTGCTAGAACATTATGTTATCATATTGTTTAAAATTACTGAAGAGTTTTTGAAATTTTGTAAAATTTGAAAATGAAATTTCATGTTCGTAAATATGAATGTTCATAACTAGAGTAGTATATGTAAATGAAAATAGTATAAATCAAGATTAATATTTGTATAGAAAATGGGCATTTCTATACAAATGTTAGTTGATTTATTCACAATTTTCATTTACATGGTAGTTTTACAAAATCACTCTACCATGTAAAAGAGGGTTAGAAGTAATACTAATCTAGCCAAATGACCCCTAGTGTATCATTTTTGAATAATTATTGAATTAATAATTATTTTAGTCATTTGTGCTATGATATCATCATTTATAGTATTGATAGATTAATTATAAATTTAGGCTATAGACCATCTATTATTTAATAATTTTACTTTAATTTTTAACCAATTTTCAAAAATAAAAATTTGGCTTGACCTGGCATGAAATCAGGAACTTTTGAGTTCTTTTTGTTAGCAGATATCACCACTTTCCACTCAAGTAGAATACTAAGTGGTGGGACAAAACAAGGCCTGTTACAGGTTGCCTAGTTCTGTAAGTGATCAGCCAGATTGTGAAGAGCAGGGCTAAATGAGACAGGCCCCATGAATAAATTTGCTCTGGAGGATTCAAAAATCAAACCTGGGTCTTCCAGAGGGGAAAGACCAAGTGTTTCCACATAGCCAATTTGGCCAACAGGAATTTTGAGTTAACTATATTAATGTCTTAGCCAATTAGATTACTAAAGTTTGATCCCAGGCCAAGGCAAATTTTTAATTTTGAAAATTAGTTAAAAATGAAGATTCAATTATTAAATACCACCATGCCACCCTAACCTAAATTTAAATAATCAATAATTAATTTAACAAATTATGGCACCATAGCACAAATAAATAAAAGAATTATTAATTGCAGTTTAATTCCAAAAACACTAGGGATCATTTTGCTATATTACTATTATTTGAACATAGTTTGTTATAATGCTAAATATATAAAATTGATTACTAGTTTATTTTATTTCATGTTAAACTTATCTAATAAACAAACTTTATAGCAATAAATTAAGTCATTAATATTAACAGAAATATGAATAGATAAGAAAAAATAAAGTACAAGTAGTTCTTGATTTACAATAAGATATTTTGATAATTCCAATCACAAGTTGAAAATATTCTATGTCGAAAATGACCCATAATGATGTTAATTTTAGTAGTTAATAATGAACAATTGAATATTGAATCCTTTCCCCCCTTCAGTGCCTTTGCTGTGTATAACATTATTAAGTACAGTAATACCCAATTTATGTAAACCTGACTTACGTAAATTCAGAGATGCGTAACATCTCATCCTGCTCTCTTGCCCACTTGCTTGTTTCATAATTACATAGTGCATATATATGTATGTACAGTCGGTTCCATAAAGTTTTGTACCTACCTCGTAAGGGCTAAGCTCACCGGAAGTTGATCAATTGTAAAGTCAGGTACTTGTACCGAGATTCAAGGTAGTTTCAAATGGACTTGTCTGTTGTGACTGAGAATAGGGAGGGTAGTATACGTGTGGGATGTGCTCGTCACGTGCTCTAAACTGACAAGAATAAGCGATAGAGACTGATAGCAGCATCGGTAGAGCGTCTGCCTACTGTTCCGAGGAGCCGAGTTCGAATCTTGTTTGGAGAAACATTATTTTTTTTT
>AYEL01072016.1:0-36713 GCA_000484575.1 Olivierus martensii
GCCGGTTTCGTCTAGATATAACAGACAACCATTAGCGATGTTTATTATTACACGTGCAAAACAGGCTCTCTCATCCACAACTCGTGGCTCGGTGGACTCAGCCTGTATCCTTTTCAGACGTTTACGTGTAAGCTTTCCCTCTTTCAGGTATCTGCATATACTTGCTTTGCTTCTGAATATCTGCTTTTCTTCTAATATCTTTTGTATTCCTTTAAGTGTCAAGGAGTTATCAGACTGAACAATTTCGTTTAGATAAGCATATAGCCTATGTGGTCTTTGCTTGTCCTATGCCTTCCTTTTGCCTTCACGAAATCTTCCTCTCTAATTTCGTCTATATTCATAACGATTCCTCGAATTTTTGTATATTTTTATACACAACACTTTTGCTTTTATAATTTGAAATTGCTATTTGAGTCCATTAAGAAACAAATTTATTAAAAATATTCTATATAATGGAAATATATGAAAGATGGCCTTATGTAGGCCAAAAATGTTTTTGTAAATAGAAAATGTAAATAAAAAAAAAATATTGTTTCTACTATGATAGCACTTGGAATTATGATATTTGATGCAAACTTAGCAGATGGTTTTTCTTAAGATAAAAACATCTATTGTATTTGTAAGTTACAAATATGAACATGTTAGTTTACAACATTTAAAAGTTCATGTTCCTCAATTTATAATATAAGTATTTTATTATTATAAATATTTATGTTTATTTATTAATAAAATAATTTAATTTATTTGAATTATGATATTGTTTTATACAACATTTGTAAAGTCACAATTTTCAAAACTATCAATAATTTGCAATAACCTAATGGTAATGACACTGCAAGTTCCAGAGTCTGGCCTGGCCAGGTCTTAATTTTCTGAAAATAAATTCTGAAAAACTAACTATTCTAATACTGAATAACACAACTAACAACCAGAACTTTATGGTTATTAAATAAATCATGAACACATTGCACTTATAACTATAAATTCTAAAACAAATAAAGTTAAGTAATAATAAATAATTAGTTAAATCCACAAAAACACTTATAAAATTTTAACAAGCCTAATTGAAACAATAATAAAAAATAAACAAGTTAGTGAAAATAACTTATTTAATAATTAAGCCAATAATCAAAACAACAATAAAATTATCAAATAAATCTTAAGTTAATTAATTTATCAACAAATATTAAATCTTGTTATTTTATTTTTCTTATGTGAATTTCCATTCATGTTATAAGAAAAATATTTATTTGGTTATTGACAATCAGTTCAGCAGTATCATTAAGCCTAATGCTGCTTATGATCCACAGTATCTCAACTGCATTAAGATCAGTCATCATCTTAAATAAACAACTTACATGGCAGTTTGCACTCAAGTTCATTTACATAAATCTGATAGACAGTTTCTATTCTTCTGCTCACAAGAATATTAATAATAATTGTGTTAATCATCTTTACAATTAGAATGTTGAATTAAAATAATTTTTACAATTCCATTGAAAAGAGAGAATTCTTTAAATTTATTATGAGATCCCAGTTTGACAGTGGCTTTATTTAGATTAATATTAAGTTATTACATGCATTCTCAAAGGTAAAACAGTTTCATCTTTTACTGGCATTTTGGAAAGATTGAGTTAGAAGTTATCTTTATCCTTAACTAAATAAAATACCCAGTAAATAAATATAATAGAAAATAAATAGAAATAAGGAAAGTTTAGGTTTGGTTCCTCACACGTTATCATTTCAATTTCAGTCAGGGAACAAAATAAAGCTATAATAATGTATAAGTACAATCACTATAATTCATTCATTGAGGAAGTTTTGATTCAGAAATTTTGTATAACAATTATTTTTCTGACTTATGCAAGATTATAGTTATGTAAAATCTTTGATTCCAATTATTTCTATAAACAAGGGAATATCCATATATTATTATTTGATCATTTTATTGTTATGTTTAAAATTCTGGCATAAAATGGCATGCTATTTTATAAAAAGTTCATCATTCAAATATTCATAACTTGAAAATAGTATATAGGAATTTTTGCATATGCATTGAATAGAACAGTTTCAAAAATAAATTTTCAATTTTTTGTTGCCATTTATTGAAGGATTTTTGAATTATTTTAACAAGAAACAAAATACAATGCAAAACTCTTATTTCTAAAATAGCAGCATCAATTATAATAATGTTCATTCTAGCACTGATTAAAAGTGGAAAATTTACACAAAAATTTAGTACGCTTTCGACTTTATTAAGTCCTCATCAGCTATACTTTACAAATATAGATTATCGAACATAAGATTTGTTTCTGTTTTGGCATTCTTATGTTCGACAATTTATATTTGTAAAGTATAGCTGATGAGGACTTAATAAAGTCGAAAGCGCTACTAAATTTTTGTGTAAATTTTCCACTTTTAATCAGTGCTAGAATGAACATTATTATAATTAAATCAAGTGGAAAGATTCGTTTTTAAAGTTAATGAACATTATTATAATTAAATCAAGTGGAAAGATTTGTTTTTATAGCAGCATCAAGATAGAAAAACAATTATTGCATGCAAATTTTTATCAAATTCAAAGACTAATAATTAAGTTAATAAATGACCATAATAATAATAAAATTATATAAATTGGAATCCAAATTATGATGATAAATAAAATCAAAACAAAAATTATTATATATATTTTTAAATGGAGAAAACACACTTTAGAATACAGTTTTAACTAGATTGGTTATAACTAGACATTGAAATCTTACGTTTTCCATCTACATATCTAATTCTGGCTATTGTAAAAAATTTACTTTGTCATAATCCAAATCATTCCTTAATTTGTCATTACTCTATCTTCATAGAGAGTTTTGAAAATTGTTAAATTATTATTTTTTCATAGAATGAGATTTATTTATATTGAATTTCTTAGCTTTAAATTAAAAATTCCATTCAATATGATGCAGTAGATTATATATTAATTCATATAATTTACTTATTCTAAATTTTAGACCATAGTTTCAACAGAATATTTTTCACATTAATAAATTTGTTTGTTGTTAATGTAGAATTTGTTTTTAGTTAAATAACTTTTTAAATAGTTTTTGTCATAAAATTTATCATTATTATTATTTCAAATTTATTATAAAATTAGATTAATTATACAAGAAATTGGTATAATTATTAAGAATTATTTAAATTTTCAATTATTTTAATTACATATTTTATTTACAATGTTAAGTTATGTTTCGATCTTAATATAATTTATAGGCTCAAAGAAGAGTACCTGCTGGTGATATTGCATTGAGAGCTTTAGATTTAATAACCATTATTATACCTCCAGCATTACCAGCTGCCATAACAATTGGAATTGTGTTTGCTCAACAACGATTAAAAAAATGTCAAATTTATTGTATTTCTCCTCGTTCTATTAATATAAGTGGTTGTATAAATTGTGTTTGTTTTGATAAGACAGGAACTCTAACAGAAGAAGGGCTTGATCTTTGGGGAGTTGTACCAGTAAATAAAAATAGGTACTTTTAAAGAATATTTTGAAATTAGAATTATGAATAACGAACTTTTCAAGATTTAATAATCTCTATATTAAAATTTAGATTTTCTGATCCTGTGAAGAATCTTTCCATACTGCAGAATTCTCCTTTATTGATAGGCATGACAACATGCCATTCTCTAACAATTATTGACAATCAACTTACTGGTGATCCTTTAGATTTAAAAATGTTTGAAGCTACAGAATGGGTATGAATTTACTTACTGATTTTTTTTTTTTTTTTTCCACAATTTCAGTTTAATATTAAAATTGCAATTATTTTTCAATAATATACAGATTTTAGAGGAACCAGAAATAGATGATACTACAAAATTTGATGTGATTATACCAACTATTGTCCGTCCAAAACATAATGATATTAACTGTGATAAAAATATTGAAATGGAGGTTAGTTTTTGAAAAAGTTTGAAAAATATTAAAAATTTAATAATTTGTGTGTTATTTCTTAATTTATAATTAAGTTTAAAAAAACATAATTTTCAATAAATTTGATAAATAGCAACACATCAATAATCATTAATCATATCTTTTGCACTTCATCAAATTACTTTATGCTTTTCATCATCAAGTAGCAAGCTTAAAGTTGTTAGCAGAAGTATATTGAGCTTATTTGCAATTTAATCTTAAAATCATTACTTAATACATAAACATAATTCTCAAAATCATTAAAAATCCATAAATAGAAATCAGCTTAGAAAAAAGCTAGGAACATATAAGATGTATAATGCATCTTAGAAGTAAGAATACTGTGTTGTTTTGCACAGGGGTGCAGACAAATATTCCAAATAATATCAAGAAATTATGAGTTGAGGCAAATCTCTTCAATATGAGAGTCTAATATACAAGAATGAAAATTTCCTTGGAAAAAGATAAGAATTTTCTTTGTATTATTGGTAGAAATCAGTACTACTTGAAAAAAAAAATTTATATAACAGTTGTTCGTGTAGCAAGAAAAAATTATATAACTTTTTAAAAGCTAAAGAATATATGATATGTTTACGTGAATGATATTTTTATTTTATTTCATTCTGTTATAGAACAATATTGTAATAATTAGATGAGAAAAATTATCAGATATACTTTCTAGTATCAGAAAACACTCTGAGAATGTAACTTCAATTTGTAATACTAGACCTAATGGGGTTTTGGTTTCAGTTAACATTATTTCAATAAAAGTCATAATTCTGAAGACTGACCTTATTAGATAAAAATAAAAGTGGAATGTATTAATTGCATTTACATATCTAAGTTTATAGCAAAAATGAGAAATTATATTTTTTACTAAATAAGTAATGGATTAGTTAGTACATTGATTACTAAGTAATGGAGTCCATTCTAGGCTCAATTATGAACCTCTCACATTTATAGTAGGAGTTAGCAGAACTTTACACTATAGGGATTGCCAGACCAGATTCATTAAGAAAATTTTACAAGGTTTGAGAATCATATTTTATTAAAGACCTTTGGAAGAAAGTCAAAGCATTTCTATACAGCTAATTCAACCAATAATAAAACTTTAAAATCATATGTAGCTATTCGTCTCAGAGGACCCAGGGCAATCTCTCAGGCAGTTGGCAAAAACATTGGGTTTGAGTGAGGCCACAATGGTCGAATTGCAGAAGAGGACCTACGGTACAATAAGCATAAAAGTACAGCGCACCTGCACACACCTATAATGAAAACATGAAATTTTAGAAAGTTTTCTTCAAAATAAATTCTAGAATATGCTTCACTTAAAAGTTTAATTAATAGAGTATTAAGAAGCAAATAATGACTGCACTGGGAATGTTACATTGACTTATAAGAATTGCACAGCAGTTTTGGTTGAGTTGTTTTAAATCATCAAATTAGCTATAAATTGTTAAAATAGCATCAGGTTCTGATACCAAGAGAAGTTTGATATATTTCTCTAACACACAAAATGCTGCTATTCAGAATATGGCTAATTTACAATGTGCAGTGTATGAATAAGTAGTTCCAGGGTATGAGATAAGAGGAATTGACTTAGATACCAAATAAAAAATGATTTTATTAAAACAACCAAGAAATAGAAATACAATTGAAATTATTAATTAAACACTAAATCCAAATGAATTATAAATCTAAATGACTATCAAACTATAAACAAAATAAGAATGAAATTGACAATTTAATGAAATTTTATAAATTTTCCTGAAGAGAGAAGAGCTGTTCAAGTCTAGAAAACATCCCTGAAAGAAAAGGAGAGTCATTTACTCTTCTTCTTTTTATTTTATTATCTTTTACTTTCTTTTTCTCGTAAGTCTTTTTATATTAAAATCTTCTTTAATATGACTTTATTGTTCAAATAACATCTTTGTTTCCTTCTTATCTCCATTGGACTACAGTTTGACAGGATGAGATATGACTTTTCTTTTTCACTTTCACATACATCTTTATTTTGATGAACACCAAGCTAGAGATTAAATCTTTTCTTCTTCTTCTGAGTCTCTTGCTTTTACAGATACCTGCAATTTTATAATGGTGGGAGATGGATATTTGTCACTTTTTCCCGACATGGAGACAAGAAAGTACATTTCAAAAAAAAATTTCTTGTCTAAGGGTATCCATTAGTTTTTATCATTTTTTGCAATGATTCTATTTCTTCTCTAAGATATCTCCAAATATGATTAAAAAAATGAAAGGAAACTATTCTATGAATAGATAACATTAAACAGCACTGAAAAGCAATAAATAGATAAAAGTATTAAATTTAATTAATAACATAAAATACTTTTAGTCAGAAACCTGACTCTCTTCAGTACAAAAAAATAAGAATATAGATGTTAAGTTCTATTAAAAAGAACAAGAAATCAGTTCTAGAAACGAATTTTCAAATATTCATACAGCATATAAGACTTATGTCATATATATATAAAATATTATGGTTGTAGATATTTTTCTATTTATAAAAGAAAAAACTGAGCAATACAACACTAGATAGTAAAAGATTTATTTCTGCCTAGTGCTGTACTGCTCAGTTTTTTCTTATATAAAATATAATAATAATTTACATTAATATAGAGAATGGGGAAAACTTCCCAGTTACAATAAGATACAGAATTGATAATACTAAATAAAAAAAAAAATTAAATTATAAAATATATTAATAAATTATTATCAAAGAAGAGAGAGATAGAAACTATAAATTATTCTCAAAAGAAAAACTTCCAGGCACTCAGCTAATTATAATAAGATGGGTCATTGAATACATTCCTACATTTATCCCTTTCAACTATTGTCAGAGCTTGGAAAACATATCTGATAGAGAAGAATTTGAAAGAGTTTCACTATTCTATGAAAGGAGAAAATGTTACTCTAAACCAGTGGTTCTTAATCTTTTCAAAGTCACAGAACACTTTTGATTGTAAAGAAAATTTGTGGAACACTATATCACTAAGATCATAAAACAAACAATAAAAATATGAATGAACTTGAATTTTACTAAAAATTATACATTACACATTAAATAACCATTAAAACAAAGCATTAATTAATATTCTTAAAATCTGTAACTACCAGTAACTCTTTTAGAAAAATGTTCCATTTTTCTAAAAGAGCTAGGCTTTTCAATATTAATGAACATAAAAATTAAAGAACATGAAAAATTTAGGAATATTGAATTTTTCTTAATTAGGAACTTTTTAATGCAATATCTGAGCTAATTGTCTTTTGCAGATTTGAGGAATGTCAGATCTAATATGTGATAAAGCTACCCTCATTTCTTTGTCAGTTTAATTAGTAATTAATAGATGATGCCACTCATTGGCTTAGTAATTTGTATAGTTTATCTAAATTTATTTCGAATTAAAATTTCAGTTGTGTATCTCAAGGGTTAAATTTGGCAAGTTGTTTAGATTCATTTGGATTATTATTCCCTTGAAGTTTCTAGTTTTTATGTTCATTAATATTGAAAAGCCTAGCTCACACAAATATGATGTCAAAAACTGTAGCAAATTCTCAAGTGATTTTGTGAAAAGAGTTGGGTACTGGGCTTGGACCAAAATCCAAAATTCCTCAAAAGTCAATTTAGAGAATTTCAGTTTTATAGTACAATCCATTGACAAGCTAACCAGCTATAAAGCTTTTATTTTTTAAATAATATTTTACAAAACTTACATTTCTATATACCATGTTTAATGGATGGCTGCTTGGAGCCCTCCATCCGGGGGTACCAGGCAGCATCCAGTCCATTCACCCTAAATTATGTATAAAAAATAATTGTCTTATTACAATAATAATAATAATAACAAAACACAAAATCCGCTCCACTCAATCGTATGTTGAGCCAGCCCTGATTATAAGATACCAATACAAAACCAACGATTTTTGTACAAAGCACACAAAACCAACGATTTTTGTACAAAGCACACAAACCAAATCACATCAACAATGAATTTTGTCAAACCAAATGCAATGAACGACTGTAATTACTAAGGGTAGTCTGCTTAGTATTTTATTCGAAAATGCAAGTTGAATCTTGTCTACATTATGAAATGTATACTGTACAGTATGCTAGGAACATTCAAGTAGGCTTCGCAATCATAATTTCGTGGAACAGTTGTAACACGTTAGCAGAACATCAGTGTTCCAAAGAATACCAGTTAAGAACCACTGCTCTAAACAATCTCTTTCTAACAATTTACAAAGTAACAAAATAGATTATTACAAAATCAAATATAATTATCAATTACTTAAATTAAAATAATTATTTAATACTCCCTCTGTCCCATAATAATAGTAACAGTTGATGAATTTAATTTGTCCCATAATAATAGTAGCAAAAGAAAATAAATATAGAATGCAACATTTATTATCAAAAAACTAGATTAGATTAAACAATAAATTAAAAATATTACTCCTAATTTTTTATTTTGACTGTTCAAATAGTTTCTGGATTTTTCAATAATTTCATTACTGCATTTTAAACTTGTAGGTAAGATCCCTTGGCTGTGAAGCTTTGCTTTCCCTATATGTGTGAGCTTAAAATTATTGGAGCCATCATTCTTCATTGCTTCCAGCATAACTTGTTGAAGTGACAGAAACGTATTATCCAGTATTTCGGGAGAAATATTATCAAAGACTATGTTTACTGCTTCTATCAATTCATCAATATTATTGGGTGAGGCTCGATATTGTTGTGACTGCATTGAGTTAAAAACCCCAAGTCTAACACATTAAAGTCTGGATTATTTGGTTTACTATTGCACCTTTTGCAACTTTGGACTATTGCACTTTCTGCAACTTTTCATTATTCTTTTGATGCATCAAGAACTGGACAATCGCAACTCGATCTTTGCTTGAAAACTCTTTTTTTTTTTCATCTTACTTTTACAATGGGTTGATATTCAATTGAAATAAAATAATTGATTTCGATCAGTGGATGAAATTAGAAAAATACAGTAGTTATAATTCGTAATAATTAGATTAACCTAAAAATTGAAAAATGTGTCAAAACAAATGACAGACTATTAATTTCTTTTCCATTAACTTTGCAAACCATAATTTGAATTAACTACATTAAATTCCCAAAATAATTCTTACCTAAAGATATTTTTTAAATAATGTTAAACATTTCTCAGTTTTTTGTAATAAATTGTCATCTGTTTCAGCTTTTAATTTATATTGCGAAAAAATTTTATATTATCAAAATTTCGGTATTAAGATTTTATATGCTATAGTATAAAAATATTACATTCCAAAACCAATTAAAAACAAATAATTTTCTTTAATTCCACATAGAAAATTTTTATTAAGAATATTAATAATGCAAAACATAAGAAAAAACATATATATGTAAGACCCTAAAAAACAATATACATAAAACAAAAGGAAAGAAAAAGTATACAGCCTATATAACAATTCATTTAATAATAATATCTTTCTACCACTGTTACATTAAAATGAGAAAGTTTTTTCTTTAACAATATCAACTTCACTTTCTGAACTTTTTTTATGCATTTATAGTTTATCCTCTGTTCTCTTTACAAAATCTATAATCCAGCATGCTAGAAAACAATCATTCCTTAACATATATCCAAAAATACTGAAGTACTTCTTACTTTAGATATTAAATAAAAGTAAACAACAAGCCAAATAAGTAAACGATTTATCTTACTTATTTGGCTTCTTTACTTTTATTTAAGTTTTTCTTCTCTTCACATTCCTCTGTTGAAGAATAAAAACTTCATTTTTATCCTATAACTGAACATTTGGAACACAAAATACTCAAATGTCACCAATTAACTCAATTTCAAATTGAAATCAGAAATAGACTGCATTTCATCCCTCTCAGAGCAAACTAACGAAATTGCACTTATGACTAATTTTAGCAAGTATTTCCTATTGATTGCATTTTGTGTGTGTATTGTGTGTCCTTTGTGGGATTAACAAAAATTAATGAAAATTTTTTGTGTTGTGGGAGAGTAAATGTAATTTTCTAAATGTGTTGAATAAAAACTGTATTGTAGAAATACTGTGTTATATGAAGGTTTCTACAATTTTCAAATTGTGTTACAGTGAAACCGTGTTGTAAGAACCCATGTTATAGGAGGGCTACCTATACTTATTTTCTAATATTTTAGTTTATTTCAAGAAAATTAATAATTATTATTAATTTTGTTGAAAAAAAGCAATGATTTAAAAATAAATTGTTCTTATCAGAGTAATGACAAGTTTCATTAATTTTTAACTTTTAAAAATTTTCTATTTTAGTAAATAAAGAATTTAATGTGTTTTAATGATTATTTTATAATAAAATGAACTAATGCATTTGTTATATGAAATTTGGATTATTATAACCAAAACAGGATTCTATTTATTGCAGTTGTTAAAAAAAGATCAATTTTAGCATTTAATTGCTTCAAAAAACTTAAGATAATCTTGTGAAAAATTAAATTTAATCTATATATTTAGTATAATTCCTTTACTAATTATGCTAAATACATTTACTGTTTTTGAAGCAATTTCAACTTTAAAATAATAATTGTAAATATTATAATCAAATACATTAACAGTTTCTTTATATAGTATCAAAATATATATATAATTTTGTTAATAAAATTATTAAATGATAAATTTTGTTTTAAATTTTTTAAAACTAAATTTCAAATTTAATAATTGTTATTTTCATTCAGCTTTTTTGAATCAATTTATATATATAATTTATTATCTTATATTCATTTTTTATACAACAAAAATAATAATAATTCATAAAAATTAATGTTTTTAATACATATACAGGTTTTTCACTCCAAATTCACCCATCTGCAAATCAACATCACCCTTTTGCATATCAAGTTCACCATTTTCAAATCAAATTCACCCATATACAAAACAAGTTTTTCTACAAAAGTCTTCCTCTGGATTATCGTCTTTCAATTTCTGAAATAAAAATTAATGAAAAATATTTTAAAAAATACACTCAAAACTAAATTAACCATAACTTATCAAAATTACTCACCGAATAATCTATTTTTATTACAGTGGTCTACTGTAATAAAAGTCTTCATGAAGGTACAGTTTATTTTATTTAAACCTCAGTACTGTTATCAATTTGCCTTTGTGATAGCTTGAGTTAGTGATTTACTTTTATTCAATTAAAACACTTCTGTAATAAATTCCAAATATTTTAAGACTCATAAATTAATCAATCTGGAAATGGTTACAATGACTACATCATCTTCTGAGTCAAATTCTGGAAGTCTGATGTCATCAGAATTATTGAGATCAGGTCAAAGAGCCCTGCTATTCAATGTAATCGCCCACCTGCATATGATTGTATCAGTTTAGATTAAAAAAAATTCTAATAAAATGTTAAGAAGAAGATTTTTATTCAGTGAATTAGCTGAAATCATAGGTATTAGCAAAGTCCATTATAAATCAGTTCAACAAAAATGGTGGTGTGTTGATAGAAAAAAAATGCAGTTGTAAAAGGAATGTTAAATTAAGTTCAGAGATATTAAACAAAATTGAAGAAATAATAGAAGAAAAGAAAGTTGTCAGTTCGCGAGGAATTTAAATTATTGCATGTATATCTTTGTATCACAATCAATAAAAGTTCGAATTTCTTAACAATAAATTTACATATGATTGATTTTTATTTTTATTACAAAAGCTTAAGAAAACAGTTTTTTAGAAACATTTGATTTACAAATGGGGGAAGTTGATTTGTAAAAGGATGAACTTGTTTTGCATAAGACTGAACTTGATTTGCAAAAGAATTAACATGATTTACATATGGGTGAATATGAAGTATAAAATCTGTAAAATATCATAATTTTAGATTACCTAAATTCCTTCATCTTAAATTTATTAATAAAATTATATAATTGATAATTCACATTTTAAGTAGAAAAATATCATATTTAAATTTATAATTTGAAAATTACTTTTTAATATTAAATATTATTTTTTCTCTTCTAATATAATGCTTTTTTATTATATATATAAAAAAAGCATTATATTAGGTGTTTATTAAATAATAATTGCAAAATTTATTTTATTTTTGTTTAATAATTTTTGATATTTTTAATGATGCATTTTGTACAAAAGTTTTTATGGATTTCTGCTTCTTCTGTGTTACTGAATCTGATAAAACATAATAAAATCACTTAATTTATATAAATCTGTTTTACATAAATTTGACTTTATGTGAAAAATTTTCACACGAAAAATATTTTAAAAGCTATTTTTATAATTAGTATGCAGCTTTACATATTTATGTCACAATGATGGTTATAATGATATTAATTTAATTAGTATACAGTTTTACACAGTTATATCACAATGATGGTGTAATGCAAATTATACGTGTGCATCGTATCTTTTTGCATTAGTTACATTATATAGGTCAACCATCAATTTTATAGACACTGATGATCCAACACCTCTTTTAATCCAGACAAAATTATAAGAGCATACTCTTATAATTCTACTTCTCTTACTGCTGAGCAATTTTGATCTCAATAGAAAAATAAATCAATTTTAAGTGGTTATAAACTTACAAAATATATATGAAATACGATATTAAATATTGATGCCACTCTGATTATAATTGATTATATTTAATAATTATATCTTGCCACTCTGATTTGCTATCAAATAATAACTCAACCCCTTGGATTTTAAATAGAAGAGGAGTAATTTTAGCTAAAAAAATTGCTCACTGGTTAGGAATAGTATGATAATCTTCAATTATTCTTTTAATTATACACCATTGGAGCTGATAGAATAATTTTCTTTCTATTCATAGCAATATATTTGGCAGCCTTGAGTGATTTTTGGCTCAGTAGTGTTATTGTAAATAGTTTTCAATAGTGTTGATTTCACTTTAGTGAAGCTACTCCACATAATGAAAAGATTGTTTCTTCATATTTTTCAGTATGTTTCTGATGTGAGATTCTAGGTCAGTTTATCATTAATATGGCAACCAAGATATATATTTGGAGAACTCAATTTTTCATTTAAGTATTTTTATCTCAGGAAAATTGAACTTAACCTTCCTATGACAAGCATCATTAAAGATAATTTGTTATTTGCTTCCAAGTCAATTAAAAGTTTGTGATTTTACAGTTTATCTTTTGATCATTATAAATGTTTTTATCCATCATTGTTAAAAAAAGTTATCTTCAAAGCAAATTATATCAACACTTTTGGTAAATGAAAGACAAGATGTTATCTATAACAAGATTCCACAATTCAAGCCTACATAATGATCTCTGAGGAATCCTACATGAAACTGTTTTAGAATTTTGACAGTCAGAATAGTTTTGCTTTGGAAATAATTTCTGATTAAATTAATTAGGTTTCCAGGTTAATTGTTTGCTTGTAGAAGATCATAGAATTTTACCATACATTGTTAAAGATGCTAGAAATAGCATAAGAGAGAATTGCTTTTTATTGAAAAATTTTCTTAAGGGTGTAACAAAAATATTAATACAAATAATTCAACAAGCAAAATTTTTTTAGTTTTATGAATTTTACAGCTCATTATACTAAAATTCCTTGTTTTACTTAAAATTTCAAAAATAAATTTATTCTGCCCCAAAATCAAAATAAGATTAATAAAATATGATAGAATAGAAAGCAGAATTCATAAGATTCAATGAAAAATAATCCAAATTGTATGAATACAATCCATTCACTTTTTCTATCTTTAGAATGGAATTTAAAAAGAAATTTCAGCAATCAAAATATTTAGGAACCATCATCAGAGGCACATATTTTTTATCCAATAAATGCAAAAAAAATATGCTTTGCAATAGCTCTACTGCATAACTCAGGATTGAATTTTATTTATATCATTTTTTATTGTTTTTTTATTTGCTATCTTGCCATATATATACAGCATAGTCACTCAATGCATTAAAATCAAGCAAATTATAATTATAATAAAATTATTGATAGATAAATAAAGCTTTTATACAGATGAATACTACCTTAGACACAATCCAGGAATGAAAGTTAAATTACATTATGTCCTAGTATATTATTAGTGATGGCCAGAGATCATGGCCATTTCCTCCTCTTTGTTTACTATTTTGAATTTTCTGATTTTTGTAGTAGATGCAGAGTTTCTGCTATAAACCCAGTTGTGCTGTATTGTATAGCTATGTATACTGTTTTAAATGTTTTTTTTTATGACTAGCATTTATTTGTTACAATTAATGTTCATATTTTCAATACTTCATATTTGAAGAAACTTGCAAATCAATTAATTCCTAAAGCAAGGACTACTTCTATTTTTAATTTTATAATTTTTCAATAATAAAACCATATTATGCTTAAAGAAAAGAATCACTTGGCATTAATGGTAAGAAATAGATAAAATAAATAAATATCATAAAATATTATAGTAGGCATCCAAGGCCAGATTATTGTGGCCCAATAGTCATGTGCTTAGGACCCCAAAAGCAAGCTAAAAATGATTGAACAATTTTATAATTTATTTAAAAAAATTTTTGTGCTTATAGGTCCCAAAGAGGTTTAATTTAGCCCTGTAGATATCATTCTGTTTGATTTTAATGTTTTTGAAATGTTTCTACATCAATAATTAAAATGACTGTGATTTTCTTGAACACAAAAACTGATCAGAAATTTACATTAATAAAATAGGAATTCAGTTTTTATTTTCAGAATTTTTACCTAATAGATTTCAAAGCACATATTACATTCATAAAATGAGGGATATCTGTAAATTGAAATTCATTGAACATATGAGACTGAATGAATATGGCAAAAATAATTACATATATAACACACAAAATCCAATTTGTATATGTATCTATAAGTAGTTTTGTGAGTTGCATTTTATTATTTATTGACATTATTCAATAGGATGAATATATAAATTCAAATTTGTATGTTGTTTGTGCATAAGTTAATGATTATCTATATTTTTATTTGGTTATATGATAGAGTGTTATACACACTAGAGTATTTTATCATCATTATCATATTTTGTTTTCTTTTTTCATCTGAATTCTATGATTTGATAGATTGACAGTTATATATAACCTCTGATTGAAAAAGTTTATTATATCAAATTATTAAAATTAAACATAAAAGTCAAATCAAATAACAATTAATTATTATTAGAAATTCTAAGTATTGTATTCATGATATGCATAGAATAAAATTTATTCATAATACAAAACTATTAAATTTGATTAGATAAGACAGTTGATTTAGTCATTCCAGATATTTAGTAATTGAATCTTTCAATTACTAAATATTCTTCTATATAAATATAGGATTAAAGATACTTAAATGAAACATATTTTTAATGCTTAAATTATTTTCTGTTTAAAGAAATTTTCTAAATATAAACAAAATTGTGGTCAGTGAAATAAGTTCACTAAATTTCTTCTGTATTTGAATTAAAAATAGTCATTAAATATTATTATTTTATAAACAAAATTATGGTACAGTGAGAAAAGAATAATTTTGGTCACTATTATACTAACAACAAACACATTCTATTAACATTAAACTCTTCAGCAGCCAGATACTTTATTGACAGCTTGCATGACTATTATATAAAGTATGACTATTAAAGGTTTCAGAGCAAATCCTCACTATCGTCTATTAACACTAATATTATTTTGTTAAATATGAGAAAAATTAAATACTAGAAATATAAATTATTTTACAAAATCATAGCATTTTAAAGAAAAAAATGTTTTTTAAAAATATTTAAATTCTTAACACATTGTCAACTGATATTAAGAACTACCTGACATTGTAGACCGAAGGTTTTTCAAAAAGTTCTCTAAAATATTTGGCTAGATTTATTCATTTGAAATTTTTATGGAAATGAGAGAAAATAATTTATATTTGCAGCAAAAAGCACAAAATTTTCTGGATTTAATTTTAATTATATCAAATTTTGAAATAATTTATGATTTCCTTTCTATCACTTTAAAATTTTTAATAGATTTGTTTTGTTGTACTTTTTGTTTTTATTTTTTGATGATAAAACTGACTCCTGAAGGTTCCTGTAACATCTCAGCAACTCTCTTATCCTCCAAAAAACATGAATCTCATATGGAAGCATCCATAAACTATGTCATTCTGTTAGAGGAGGGAGGAAGTAATAGATTTGTGTCAAATGACATAAAGGAGAAGGAGGTCATGCAGATTGTGATCTCATACTGTAAAAATGGTTAGAGTTTTATATTTCTATGATTAAAATTTTATGCTTAATTGTTCAAAAAAATAAAAGTATAATGCAAAATGTTTAGAAGTACATTTGTTATATAATGCAAGACATATATCTAATTCTAAGACATTTATATCCAGTTGTTAAACGAAGATTTATTTGTAAGTTAAAGAATGCAGTATATATATAACAAAGTACTAGTGTAAAGTAATTCGTATTTTTGACTATTTTGTGCATTTTTTTATTTTTACATAAAACAGGAAAAATTTTTAAATAGAAGAGAAGAGATTTTCAAATTTTCACTGTCATGGCCACAGGGAGTCAAATTTGGTGTAATGAAAAATGATAATGAGTGGATCAAAAAGTATTCAATTTATAGCATGATATAGTTTATGGATGATTTCTATAAACAGCAAGAACTGAAATATGAAAACGATGCCAATTCACTTTACCCATAGAGAAAAAATAAACATGAAAATTTGTTCCTAAAAGGAAGCATTTACATCAAATACATAGACACAAAGTTTATATTAAACAGAAAAGAGCTAAGCATATGTTGGATATGAAAATTATTTGTCTGAAAAACAGATTTAATCTCTTATGAGAAGAAAATGTCACCATGCCTGTTTTACACATTGCTTAGTCATGAATGAATTAAAATTCAGAATTGACTGATCAACTGATATTTATCTAATGATATCATTTATCGTTTACAATCATTAATACAATATTTGAATATTCAGAAATAATAGGTAATATTTCTGTAATAAAATCACAAATTATTCAGTTTTATTGATAAATGTTTTATCAAATTGAATTTTTAAATGACATGCAAAATAATTTTTTTAACTTGAATTTGCCTCTCAAAAGAAAATGGCATGCTTGTGCTATTTTAATTATTATTCATGCATATAATTTATTTAAATGCATTGCAATACAGTTATCTTAACATTTTTATGTTGTTAAATCTTAGCAATTATTATTAATAGTAATTACAATTATAAAAAAAAATTTGGAAATTACAAAACTTATTTCTTTTATGTATGAAATAACTCAATTTAAAATCAATTTTTTTTTTCAATATCAGTTACATATTTGCTGACCTGATCTATTTGATGTTTATATCCAATATGTTTAGTCTTTATATAGAACACTTAATTTAAAATATTTTCCACAACTATTAAAATCTAAAATTTTGATTGATTTAATTTATAAAATTTACTTGAAAAACAACTGTGTTTATTTGTTAGCTTATAAAAATTCCAAATGGTAATAAATTAAATAATAATAATTTATTATTAATTTTTGTTCTGTTTTGTTATGTTTAATTATATTTTACTTTAATTTAGAATATTATATATATGTAATTATACTTTTTTAAAACAAGTTTACTAAATTCATTTAATATTTAATTTCAGGTTAGAAATTTATGTTATATGGTGGGAAGACGTGAAAAATTGTTTCGGTCATGGTGCAGAATAAAAGAAGAAATATTTCATAAGCAGTTATTAATGATGACAGAAAATTGTTCTCTTAATGAACAAGAAAAGTTGGTGATTTTACATGCAAATCATGGAGATTCTATATATGACAGCATTTATACATGTAACACTGAAATAATTCCTTCTCTTTCTGATAGTATATTAATATTGGAAAGCAAACCAAATAATGAAATTGAATTGACTAATAAATTTGAAAAGGAAAAACTTCATAGACTCTCAAATCCATATGCTAAACAGTACTTAAATGGAATTCATAATAGAGTACAAAGAAGATTGACAAATTTAACTTTTGATAATAGCAATAAAAAGAATAGAAAAACAAAATTAAAAAATTCTGAAGTATATAACCATGACGATTTAGAAGATAATTCAATTGGATTTTCTGATTTTCAGTGCTATTTTGCAGAAAGATCTGGTTTGTTTTGTTTATCGTCATCAGTAAAAGATGATACAGTAGATGTTAATGTGATTAAAGAAAAGAAAAAAAAATTCAAATAATAATAATACTCAAGATTCAGAAAGAATTCAAATTATAAATGGCAGGTATAAAAAAAATCTAACAAAATTTGGAAATAATAAAAGAAAAATAAGAAATCCTTTTGTTAAAAACTATGCTAATATAACAAAAACATCTCTCACTAAACGATTAACAAGATCTAGTTCATTCTTAAATAACAGGTCTAATCAAAGTGTCAGAAATAAATGCTTAAAAATGAAAAGGAAATATACAAAAAAACAAAAAAATTTAAGAAATGTAGGGTTTTTAAATAATAGTATAAAAATAAAAAATAAAGAATCGAGTATGGATTCTAATGAACAGAAAGAATCAATGGAGTTTAATCAAAATGAAACAAAAGATGATGATAATGAAATTTTTAATAAACGTATTTGTGCAGAAGAAAAGAGCAACTTTGTTAATAATAAACATTCAGAAACATATAAAAAGAAAAAGAATATAAAATTAAGAAATATTAAAAATAATACTATTCAGAATTCTGATAAAACAAAAATTGAACATATAACTAAAAAACAAAACATACCATCTAAAACTGATAAATCTTTTAGTTATAAAGTTGCAGATAGCAAAATCAAAAAAGAGAAAAAGCAACAGCTTTCATCTCAAAGAAATTATTTAAAAAGTGAACATGTTGAAATGGAAAATAGTGATATTTTTCTAGAAAATTCTGATATTGAAGTAAATAATATAGATAAGAATGAAATATATCTTCAAAAAAGGATACAAACTAGAAGTTGCAAATTAGATACGGAAAAAATTAATAGTGTTTTTTTAACAAAGAAAAATAAAAAGTATACTGCTGCCAACAATAATACATTATGTAGGAAATCACTTAGATTACCTCTTGTTTGTACTGTTGACCATCAGATTTTATCAGAAAATAATGACAAAGCATTTCTTGCAGATTTTAAAAAAGAAAGATCCAAATTCTTTAATAATTCATCCTTTCCAGTAATAGAAGAAGAAAATTTTTTATATAGGGCTATTACAAAAGAAAATAAATCAGACAACAGTGATATTTTAATTGAAAATCATATTGATCCTGCTCAATTAATAGTAGATGCAGATAAAAAAATTACAAATAATTATTTATCTCCAAAAAAGTTGACAGAAATAATTGATGAAAATGTAGAAAATAAAGAAAGTAATATGAAATTATCATATATTTCTTCTCCTAAGAATAATAAAGGAAACATTAGATGTTCATCCAGAACTTGGAATTATTCTTGTCCACTTTCATCATCATCTCATTTAAATGGTAAAGTTGATATCAATTCTCCACGATTAATTATCAGACTGCGAAAAGATCCCAATTATCCTGATTATCCAAGATGGCAGAGAGAGACAGAATTTGAATGCCAGTCAGTTAAAAGAATAGATAATTCAAAGGAACAGATTTCTAAAGCAGGCAGACTTCAGTGTTCTGAAAATAAAACAGTGCATTCAGAAAATATTGTACCTTTGCATGGAAGCAAAGAAATTGGAAACAGATACATGATGAGATGTAGAACACATTAATAAAGAAATTGGAATATTTGATTAAAAAAAGAATGCCAAAATTTACATTTTTATATATATCAAATATTTGTAAATATTCTACAGTATCAACTGTAACTATACTGCTAATGTGTATATGATTTTCATTATAATTTTTCACCAAATAATAATCATTAGTATAATTATTATGCATCTGGCATTGTTAATAATTCATTATTCATTTAAACTTTAATATTTGCTGACCAAAAAAATATTTTAATAACATAATTCATTATGTAAATTCATTTGCTTATAGTAATATGTCATTCTTTTGTGTCCTGAATTATCACATATAATTGTTGTAAATATATACAAATCAAAAATATCATCATATTTAGAGAGAATCTCTTGTTGACTGTTTTAAATTTTGGAACATAAAACTTTTGTAATATATATTGTATATAGATTTTAAATTTGGTGTTGAAAACTTGTTGTTGTAAATGTATTTTAATTAGTTTAATTGCAACTTTTTAAGTTACATTATAAAATATGACACTATAGAAAGCATTTTTGATTGTTTCATACTTTTATTAATATAAGAGAACATTGAAACTTCCTAATCCTCAGTACATAATTATCAAATCTTATTTTTTGCTTCAATTTAGGATTGCAGAGTTATTATAGCCATCTGGACAAAAGCTGATAGGATCAAAGAAAATTATATTTCATTGCTACCTCAGTGAATGATCGATCAAATGTCTAAATCAGTGGTCCTTAACCTTTTTGAAGTCACGGAACACTTTTGAATGTAAAGAAAATTTGTGGAACACTATATCACTAAGATCATAAAACAAACAACAAAAATGTGCATTAACATATATTTTACTATAAATTATTCATTACACATTAAATAACAGTAAAAAAAAAAAACAACATATTCTTAAGCTGTAAGTAATTCTCTTAGAAAAATGGAACATTTTTAAATCAAATTTAATGTGATGACTGAGGTAATTGTCTTTTGCAAATTTGATCAATGCTAAGTCCAATATGTGATAAAGCTACCTTCATTTCTTCATCAATATTCCTGTCTTTTGCGTTTTTAGTTTTTATGTTCATTAATGTTTGAAAAGCCTAGCTCATACAAATATGTCGAAAACAGTTGCAAAATCTTAAGTGCTTTTGTGGGTAAGCCTGTTTAATAGTTTATTTGAAAATCCAAGTTAAATCTCATCTACATTATAAAATACATACTGCACAGTACACTAAGGTCATTCAAGTAGGCTTCGCTTTCATAATTTCGCAGAAAACCAGTGTTCAAGGAAAAACTGATTAAGAACCACTGGTCTAAATCATATAAACACTTTGATCTTTTCAATCTGTTGGTTGGTGTTTCAAATTCTTATACTCTGCATTATAATCTTTATTAATTTTAAATTTGTTATGAAATTAGATTAACTTTTTAAAAAAAATCTGTGATTACACTTCTCCAAATTAAATTACATTATTCAGGTATCATCATTCAGTAAAATTAAAAACTCTGTAAAACATATCAGAAATGGTTAAATTATAAAATAGATTTACTATTATTTTTGAAGACTTGAAACTGAAAGAGAAACAATAATCTTCGAAAAGTTTAATAAATTTTAAAGATTTTATTGTCATACTCTTACTAAATGTAAATATTTTAATACTTTAAGATTTTGTTATATTAATCTATTCTCCAAATCTAATTATCTGGCTAAAGAAATTATGAAATTTTAAAAGGAAAATAAAACAAAACACAATTATATAAAACTTATTTTTTTTTAATATTTTCTGCTTTTTATATAAATCAATATATTATGCTTAAAATTGATATATATATTGGGATCATAACAGACTTAAATTTAGAATATGAATAGTATTAAAAATTTCATAATCTTTAAATTCTTTTTCAATAAATCTGAATTTTTTTATAAAATTCATTAGTAAATTTTTTATTTAAACATATAATTTTTTAATTTTAAGACATTTAACTTTAAATTCATTTGTATCATAAATAATTCGGTAAATATATAAGATAGTTTCTTAGTAGTAAAACTTCATTCATATAAATATATATAATTAATTTTAAGACATTTAACTTTAAATTCATTAATATCATAAATAATTTGGTAAATATATAAGATAGTTTCTTAGTAGTAAAACTTCATTCATATAAATATATATAATTTCTGTAATGTGTCTGCTATTTTTCTACTGTGTCCAAATTTTAAAATTACTACAGATTAGATTTTCCCATAAGTCCAACAGAATACAGAATTATTTTTTAAGTTTATTAGTTCCTTATCAAAAATTTTGGAATTAGTTTTTAATATGTATTAATACCCTAGTTCCAGGCTATATTATTGATAATATAGTAAAATATCAGTCCAAACAAACCTTTGATTTTTGATAGTGAATTCAGATTTCTGTTACATTCATTTTCTTTTTGTAATTTCACTGTATACATTACTATATGTAGTAAGATATACAGTAAAATTATAGTATATATAAATTTATTACATATGTTATTATATATAATAGCATATTAATCCGGCCCTCGGCAGAAAATAATTGCCCACCCCTGTTCTATGCTAACAAGAATTGAATTAAATTGTTGAGTCTATCCTGTATCGTTGTACTGCGGAAATGATTTTTTATAATTTTGGCAGAAAATAATTGCCCACCCCTGTTCTATGCTAACAAGAATTAAATTGTTGAGTCTATCCTGTATCGTTGTACTGCGGAAATGATTTTTTATAATTTTCAGCTTTAAAAAGGATCTTCCACCAGTTGCAACAGTCACAGGTATGGTATAAATTCTTAGTGCAATTGACAAATTGAGAAAAACACTAAGATCATCCGAAAATATATACTCAAGTACCGAAAATGCATTCATATTTGGATTAAGATAGATTAAAATATTTTCTATATATTAGCAACATAAGATTAAAATATTAGCTACATAAAATAAATATTTGATATTTGTTTCTTGCCGCCCGGGTGCGGTGCACTCTTTACACTCTCGGGTTGGCACGACCCTGTGGGTACACCACTGATCACTACGAGATCCATCGAATGTTTGTATGCACGTATACAGGGCTGGCACGAGAAAATATGAAACAGTTTCGAACAAGCTTTAGATCATGCAGGATCGCGGGGCCTTGTGTGGTCGCACCGTTCTCCAGCCAGCCCTACATGTATGTTTTCTAAAAGCTTTTGCACCGTTTGATCCCTCGGGACCAAATTTGATTTAAAGACTTCCCGCATACTTGCGGCTAACATAGGCTGTCCTGGGTCAAGATAGCCTCAACGATGGAGCATTTTGAGATAGCAACGAAAATGCCTTTATTTAAATCCTTTAGAGCAATGTTTGAATTAGGGATGACGTCATAAAACGCGTAACATAGTAAGTGACATCACGTCGCCGTTTTGATGTTATTGCGACATAATACTCTGGTTAAATCAATAGTTAAATTGAAGACAAAAACTAATGGATTTCAAATGCTATGAATGAATTATATGATATCATCGTGACGTAAAAATGTCACAAAAGCTATGGGTGTGTGATATCACGATGATGTAGAAATGGGCTGATGTCATGGTGATGTCATCCTATAATGAAAGGCTACAAATTAAATATATGGACAAATGATACTTCTGCAAGATTTATTGTAAACGTATCCATAAAGTCCATAAATCCATGTGTTTTTTTTGCATATTTTACGCTCCTTTTCAATCAATGAGATTAAGGGATGGGGCCAGTTCCAACCATGGGCTACACCCACACCCTTGGAGAGGCCGGGGAAGAGGGGACAAATTCCCCGGGCCCATAGAAGATTGAAGGGCCCGGGCCGCTTCCTAACAATAGTAATTCATTATATATATATATATATATGCCCAAAATCTGGTTCGTACCGGGGCTCGGGATTTCACTCGGCACCACTGGGTGAAGGAAGCGGATCGGGGCCCAAAACCTGGTTCGTACCGGGGCTCGGGATTTCACTCGGCACCACTGGGTGAAGGAAGCGGATCGCTGGGCCGGGTCCAGCATTCCGAGAAAACTTTTCAGGATATACCAGATCCGGGACGCGAACCGGGTCCTCCTGCGTGGTACGTCTAGGGTTGCCACCTTTCCGGATTTGACTCGTAGACTCCGGGTTTCAGTGAGTTGTATCCTGGCACCGGGATTAAGTATTAATTCTCCGGGTTGTGTAGTAAATCCCCCACAATAATTATAAAAATAAATAATATTGTACAGTATATTAGAAATTCAGAATTTTATGCAAAGCGTGTAAAGGACTAAAAGAGGTCTGTGGCGCGTATCTCGTGTACGGAATAGCTGGCGCAGTTGGTGGTCCACGTCCACAACTGGCGCGAGCACAGTATTGGCTATGTGCTATATAATTGTCCCCATTCTTTGCGTTGGCCGTGCTTGCGTGTGGCTCTTGTGTCTGGTCAATCAGGAGAGGTCTAACTTATAGGCTATAAGTAATGCATATCTGGAAAGAATTTTTACGATTATAGGAAATATTTGGACCAACAACCGTAACAGGATGTGGTTTGAACTGGTAAAGACAGAATTATGCACAAAACTTAATTTCGATATGAGTTATCGAGAATTTTATGAATTCATAAAAAACCAGAAAATGCTGATTTTATAAAAGCTGCGATGTCGGACAAGAAATATACATGGAAAAATCTACATAAATAAACAAATTATTTATTATATGTTAGTTGATATAGATTGCATATTTTTCTTCTTTTTTATCTATTATTATTTTATACATAAAAATACATAAAATGTTAAGGTATTTTTATCAATATGTATGCAATGTGGATAGTAACTAACTACTCTGTGATCATTAGAATTGTATTTAATTTGTAGGAATTTTGGAATGTGATTTTTTAGTAATAATAATTTATATAAATAAAAAAGTTAAACATATATGTATGTATGTGTTTTTTTTTTTTTGGTCGTTGTCTCCGGGTGAGACGTAGGTCTGAACTGGCAACCCTAAGTATGCCGACTTTACTCTGGCCACAGATTAGATATATATCTAATCTGTGACTCTGGCGTTACCACTCGCCATTCGGCCGCCAATTCATGGGGTTTGTAAGAACGCACTTTAAACGATATTATTTGTGTTCCCGCACGTTGAATGACATCCGTCTGACTTTCGGTCCATCCAGGGAACCGAAATTCAGGTTAGGTTCTAAAAGTGACTGCGGTCAAAAGCATCCAGTGTGATTTGGCATTCTAATATAATCTATAGTCGGCAGGATTAGCCTCATAGAAACGAACCGGGTTCCTTCAAGCTTTCCATTCTGGAGGACCCGGTTCGAGTCTCGAGTACCATCATTTGGAAAATTTATCATGAAGTCCGGGCCTAGATCCAATGATAAATTTTGCCGTCGATCCCAGTTCTCCACAATTCCGCTGACCCCTCAGCAGGGCAAGGCCGGCCCTAGCGTTTTTGCCGCCGTAGGCAAACCCAAAAATGCCGCCCTTGTAGGTTATATTTATTTTTTTCCGCTCCTAAATTTTGCCGCCGTAGGCAGTCGCCTATCTTGCCTACCGCCTAGGGCCGGCCTGCGCATGGGTGAGCTCTGTTCCAAAGAGCATGCTGGCAGCTCTTCCACATAGCACCCTATATGATATGTCGAAGAGCTTGCTTGATACTCTTACTGAGTGGAAAGTGGCATCATCAGTTGATAAAAATATATATATGTGACGCCGCCGAGTGGAAAGGCGTGATGATTTTTTTTTTCAAAACACTAAACAAAGTCATTCTGAATCACAAACATTTAATATCCAACTATAATTATAAAAATAATAATCATATAGAAAGGAAAACGCTTCCTCCATATTATCTCTTTGGAAGGGAAAGAAAAAACGCACACGCAATGTATTCGCGACATTCGATGTTGAATCATATAGAAAGGAAAACGCTTCCTCCATATTATCTCTCTTTGGAAGGGAAAGAAAAAACGCACACGCAATGTATTCGCGACATTCGATGTTGCCATTTACATCAATTTTTTATTATAAATATTTTAATGTTTCATATATAATCTGTAAAAATTCATGTAACCTAATTAATTTTTTTATTACTAGCAAGGTGCTGACATCTTGAAGACATAAGAGTTGCCGCCAACTTGTTTGCCACATAAAATATATACCTGTAATTCCTGAGCAATGCTGGATACCTTTGCTAGTATGTATATAAATGGATCTGACAATTTTTGCACACATTATTAGTGGCACCAACAATTCACCGTATACCTTTGGATTTGCATAAAGTAATTTTCTTTCTCCATTCAAATTATTTTTTTAAGTAGGAAAAATTTCCTTTAGAAAAAAATTAACATTTTTTCCAAAAGTACATTTACCGATCATTGCGGATTCAATTAATGCAGTAATATTTTGGAATTCATTACATCACACTATGCAAAAATTAGATTATATATTAGCGGTGTCCATTAATTTTTTTTATAAGAAACTTTTCCAATAATTATCCATTCTCGAACTACTATTTAAAAACTGAAATGAAACGATATTTTGCTATAAAAATATACTTTTATAATAGATGTAACTGTGTTCTATTGAAAACTGACATATTACACGTTTATCCTATTTTAGCACAGAATTACTTTTTAATCTGATAAATATTTATTCTACATTGATAAACTTGAAAAATTGAAATATTATTGGCGATCGATAGATAGATCGCATTTATTGAAAACTGACATATTACACGTTTATCCTATTTTTGCACAGAATTACTTTTTAATCTGATAAATATTTGTTCTACATTGATAAACTTGAAAAATTGAAATATTATTGGCGATCGATAGATAGATCGCAATTGATATATTGTGGATACCGCTGATGTACTGTATATGATATTTTAACGCAGATCCAAAAAAAGATCATTCATCATCTGGTAAAAAAAATAAAAATAAAAAATTTTAAATAAAAACATAATTTAATAAAACATTATTTAATTATAACTTTAAATTTAACAAATAAATTATAAAAATATCACAATACAGTTTACTTTGGAATTGATAAGCATTTATGTTTCGATTTTTATATAAAATCGTAGTACTATATTGTTCGAATCGATAATGGAATGATTGTGGATTTCTGAGAGCAAATATCTATTTCTTAATTAATATTTAGTCCAAGTTCATTCTACTGTTAAAAGGAACATCGAACGGCAGAAAACTATCAATGAGTTATTAATTTGCTTCAGAAAACACGCAGCCAAGTCTCAATGACGTCATTAAACGTCACTGTCAACGACCTTGAATTGAAGCGTTGTTACACGAGTTTAAAAATTTTTTCTTAGGATAAATTTCCCAATGGTAAAAATTGAGAGATTTCATATAAAATGCGGAGTTTAACTATTCCAATTTGATTCTACTTCGTAAAAATTTGAATCTTTATGCGCATCTTTATCTCGGTTATTCCCGGAGAGAAGCTTTTCCAATAACCACGATATTTCCGTCACCATGACAACATTTCGATTGCGTTTGCACCTCCATTACGTCATAAGATCTGAATGGGCGATGTTGCAATAGTTGGCTTTTTCCGCTTTGAGAAATAGTACCATTACTTGCTTACTTTCTTTCGGAATTGCTAATTTTTATTCTATATCAAATTAAAATTAAATAATTATGAACTATAGTAATTCAAAATTGTATACGATTTAATTAAATATTGGTTTTCTGGCTATTCAATGATGACGACGCTTCTGACATTTCACTTCCGGGACGTGCCACTCCGCACAATGGCCGAACCTTGTGGATGGTGTTGGGTTTGTCGAGTTGGCCGAAATTAGGGGCTGAGGCCTACGTCTTTTTGGCCAAAAGTCTTCGAATCTTCTGTGGATCGAAGAGTTTCAGTGAAAATCAACTGATCGTCAACCGCACCGAAGATAAGAGGTGATAACGAAACCGATCGACCTCCACCATATTTAGCTATCATTTGGCGTCGTTTCCCTTTGGTGAGTTGGACCGAAGAATTCGAAAGAAGCGAACGAGTCTGATCGAACTCCATTAGTTTTCATTTGAAATCGAAACATTACCCAGTTGTTATTTTATTTTTATGTTGTTGATCGTCAGTTAACCGTACCTGATGAATAATATTTCTCGTCGACCTAAACTTAATTTGACTCATGCACGACTTAAGCAGCAGCAATCGTTCGATAAACCTCCGGATTCGGGCGCCGGAAGCAGTGGAAGCCTCAGTCCAAATCTACAGCCATCAACCCCACCCAACTTTGACAATAAAGAATCGCCGATACCTCAAAAAATCGGAAAATATTTGCTCCTGGAGCATCAGACGGGAAGTACTCTGTTCAGATGTTTGAATACGCAGAACCGTGAAGAACATGTCTGTAAGGTAAGTTTAAGCGATTTTCTTATTGCGTTCATTGACATTATTGTATCCAGATATTGTACACTATCTGTACACTTTTGACTTTAAAAATATAAAAGTTGTTTAGTCTAGTAGTCATGGATCTGGATTTGGATTTTAGCAATTACAGTTTTCAACATACTTTAAACTTAATAACATAATTTAATACCTTAAAATTGTTTAAGATATAAAATTATGTTTATTTTTATATCTACAATATTTGAATTAATAAAATATTAAAATAGTCTTGCACAATTCATTGTAATGTATTCTAAAGTGTAAAAAGGTATTACACATTGTATGATGCAATTCTGCTGTTTCCGTATTGTATACTTTTAAGTCTAAATTAATTTTACGTAAACAATTTATCGATTTTTTTTCATTAGAATGTGTTTGATATATATAAAATTGATGAATATTTGACCAAAATAATCAGGAAAATAAGTTCAGACCTTAAACTGTTTCAAATGTTTCCATATATGATTTTATTTTGCACGAGTGGATTTTTTATTTCATTTATTCATCCATAATCCTTTTGTTTTATTCTGTTGGCCATTTGTCAAGTCGTGAATTGAATAATTTAATAGAATATAGAAAATATGATGTGTCTTCAAGCATTTTTTGAATTTATTTTTGAGCAAACAACAGTACTGTATTTGTTATAGGTTATTTATTTATTGAATATCTTAATAATGTAATTTTAATTTTGAAATCTTTAATTTCTTTCATTAATATAGTAAGACCTTGTTTAACATTATTTCATTTAATGTCATTTCACTCTTATGTCACAAGAAAACCTAAATTAATTAATTTAAAAATTGAAAGCTTTTAAGGCAGCAGAACAGAATAAAATCCTATTTCTTACATTTCTTTGCACAAAAGACAGATTAATGAGTTTAAAATATGTAGTAGTTGTAGAAAACTAGCAAACACTTCCTATGAGACCAGAATTTAAGCTGGATAAACAAATGGCCAGTTAATCTGAAAATATATGCAAATATATTTATGTTGTAAATTAGATAAAAAATATATATGTTGTACATAAAGGATTATTAAACCAAATCCTTTAGTAACCTTCATTTGTGTTTTAGATTCCAATTTGTTTTTTTGAAGCAAAATTATGCCATTTTTCATAAGAATTATATTAATGGCAGATGGATTATTTTTCTATTCAGTATATCTTATCACAGATTTAATTGCTTTTTTCCTTTCTGAATAATTTATTCATATGTATTTGTTTTTCTCTCTGCTCATAGCCTGACAAAAACATGCCAGTTAAAAAGAGATTGGATAAGAAAGAATCTACTATATATTGTCTTTGAACATTATATTAAACTATATTCAATAGGACAATCAATCAGATATGTCACAAAGAAATGCTTCAATTTTCCAGTTAGAGGACCACCAGAAATTGAATTAGGATCCTACTTCTTGGAAAATTCATATGTGGGATCTAAATCCCATTTGTGTATCCCCTTTCTCTAGTGGTATCATTGAATAGGTTTGCCAAACTGATTGTTGTGGAAATAGAAAATGAAAAACATAATTAAATTCTTGCAACATTGCTAAATGTTTTATGGGATAAATGAAATGAAATCAATAATAAATTATAACAAGGATCATGAGCATGAGTCACTGAATGTCATATGTAATTATTTAAAAATAATCAGCTGCAATGGAAATTATTACTTCTTTCTCTCACCATTTTGTGCAAACATGTTAAACAATGAAAATATATACTAAAATAGAATTATAATAGCATCATGCTTATTTTAAGTATTATTTTATGATTAATTGCAGATAATCTTTTTGAGAAAACAGACAGAAGCAATTGTTAATTATTTTGAATGATAGCATTATCTTTAATTCAGTTGATCTCCATGGGTATAGATGACATATGATAGAACCTGGAATGGCATCATTATTAGTAAATGAGTAAAATCTGATGTTAAAAAAAACTAATCACAGGCATAATGACTATGAATTCTAAATTGCCTTTTATTGAAAAATTTATCTTTTCCTTAAATCATGACATTTAATGGCTATGGGCATTTTGTGATTGATTGATATTTTTCATTTGTATCATTCCATTATTGAACAATACAGTAATGGTTAGATGGCAAAGATAACCAACTAGAAGAGATATTACCAGAAAGAAAGAACTCTAAAAACATAACCTTGACTTATAACACTAGGCCTATGGGATTTCTGATTTCAGTTAAAGTTTTAATTTTCAGGAACCTAACCCTAATGTTAAATGAGGACCTACTGTATATGTACTTTAGTAGACAGACACTTAAGTTCTATAGGCTTTCTTTGATTGCAATGCATTATACCTCCTATTTGTGCTATAATAAAATAATTTAAATATGTTCCAATCAAGAATCCAATAAAAAGTATTTGTCTTTCAAGTTATTTTCATGATTTATTTTCATAGAGAATTTTACTTATATCATTTTATGTGAGAGTCTGAGTCTATTTGAGTTCTAATAAATTTGAATTTGATGCTTTGGAAAGAATAAAAATTATTTGATTCTTTCCAAATTATAATGATAAATAAACTTAACTCATTTTGAATGTAAACATCATTAAATTCATTTATATATGCATAGTTTATTGACTTATTTAAGTGAGATTTAAACTTTTTAAAGAATAGCTTCCATATACAAATTGACAAGATTTCAATAATTAGTTTTATTTTATTATATGATTATAATTTATTTATTATTCGTTGCAGATGATATAAATGTTAGATGTTTGTGATACTGAATTTTTAAACCTGAAATTAAAAATATTTCATATTTTTGTGTTGTCAGTATAGATTACATACAATACTTTATTATACTATTTGTATTGGATGTATGTTGTTACTTAGCCTTAATTGTAAAGGCTGCTGACCTGTTGCAGAACTTGAGTGATATAAATTTGGGTCATGGTGAAAACTAGATATTCAAAATAATTTTATTAGACTGGTGTCATATCCTGATAAATTTTATAGAAAAAAAATCCTCAAAAACTCTATAAAATAAATAATTTTAAAAATATATTGCTTAGTTCAGATAATTTTTATAACCTTGTATGGAACAAACTAATGTGTATTTATGAACTTAGTTCAGAATGATAAGGAAACTTGATAAATGTAGTAGCAATGATAATGATTGCAACATCAAACTGGAATATCTGTTGTAATATATTGTCCAAAATATATTTGAAATGTGTCATCTCCTTTTAAATTTTTTTGTAAATCATAACATTATTATAAATTATATTCCATAATTGACTAGGTTTAGTATTTAAAATTCATTAATCCTTATAATATAATAAAAAAGAAATTAAAATATGAAACATTTCTGAAATCTTTGATTATGATGGATTGCTATATAAGATATAAAATTATTGAATCTTGTTAGTGTGATTATTATGCATAAATATTAGTATCACTACAAATTAGATTGATATCTAGATTTTGTTCATTTATTTTATTTTTTATATTAATATGCATTTTATTATTATTATTATTATTTTTTTAAATATAATAAAGTTTTGGATTTATAATAAAATTTCACTAATTTATTTTCTGAATCTTTTGGAATTTAGAATTTGTGTTAGTAGTCTAGTCCTAAGCTACTAACACAATAACATTTTATTTAATTTAAAAAAAAAAAATTAAAAAATAAAATAAAATAAAAAAACTTTATAAAAATTTTAAGCAAGCTTGAATAAAATAGAATTGTGGTAAATTGTTTGAATTATTTTGTTAATGACTCTAACAAGCTAATCCAAATGATTTGGAACGTTTAGGGTTCTAAGAAAACCAGATTTATAAATTGTATTAAAAAATATTTTGTGCCTGTTATAATTAATTCAATATAATATTTTCATGATGACATATCTTTATGGATATTGAAATCCTTAATGTGTTTCAGATGGCTGCTAAGTCACTGGGTTGGCCAGATGGCCATGTATTAAGCAGTTATGTACTATCTGAATTATTCCTGATTCCATATCTTCAGACTTTTTTTGTGAGTTAAGAATTTTGCTTTTTAAATCTTCCTTCAGCCTTCTGATTGATTCTCTCCATGAATATTTGCCTCTTTCGGTGTTTCTGAAGAAGCTGTCAGTAAATATCTCCCATGTGATTCAATGGCATAAGCAATCAACTAACTTACCTAAGGCATAGAAATATAGATTTTGAAGAAAATTAAGACAAATTTTTATAGGAAAAAATTTAAAGAATGAATTAAACATTTATTGAGTATTTCACTTTAATCAGTATTTAGGAAATTAACTATACAGCTTTTAGGAAAGAGAATTTGAAATACATCACTTGAATTTTTTAAGTTATATTATTATAATAGTCAAAATTGAAAAAATTTTTTTACAAGAAAAAAATTCTACTTACATCATCAGTGTTTTAAAGTGCTGGAGACATATATGACATAGTGACTATAAAGCATTATTCCAATAGCATGTGAATCAACATGCCTTTGAATTTCCCTAAACAGAAATTGCTGATGATTACATGGTAGAGAAAGTTAGTGTGTTTTTTAAGATTTTATATCAAGATCGGAGTTGGTATATTTTTATTGACTCCACCCAAAATTACTTTGATTCTGACTCCATAAAATGTGCTTTGATTCCGACTCAATGTTCTGCTTTAGTTCCTTAATAGTTTTAATTTGTTATAGGTATTTTGAAATTCTAAGGAAATTTTTAATTAAGATATTTGATGATTCCAGTTATTTTGAGACTGGATAAAGAGCACTATATTGTACAATATACAGGTGTAGGCCTTGATTACTGCGAGTTCGAATAATGCGATATTCGATTAGTGCAACTTATAAAAATGCATCGTTTTTCAGTTAGTGCGAGCAAATATTCGATTAATGCCAGTTGTAAGCATAGACCAGTGAGTTCGAATAATGCGATATTCAATTAGTGCGACTTATAAAAATGATACTGTTTTTCACTTAGTGCAAGCAAATATTTGATTAATGCTAGTTGTAAGCATAGATCAGTCTTACTAACAAAGGTCCGTCCCTTTTATGAATGTTTTAATAACCGAATGTTAATTTTCAGTTATTAAAACCAGACGAGGAGCAATCCAAGAACAGTCACTTGGTTTCGAAGGGGTGAAAGATGGGCTTTATTTTCTTTTATTTATTACCTGATTTCTCTATTTAAAATAAAACTTGTGAAAAAAAATTTGTTTTTGTTATTTTTTGCTGTCATATTTGCTAGTAAACAAATAGAAAACTTTTTAAAAATTTCTCATTGGTTCATTAACGTAGCTAACTAGTTCTATCTGGAACTAATTTATTGATTCAATAAAGCTGCAATACTTAATCGCAAATCAGATTATTCACTCAATTCTCAACCTAAAATTGGCAGCCAGGTGGGGGTCAATTTCCGCTTTCGATTCACTATTTTGGTTTTGATTTGATGGTTGGTTTGATGATGCTATGAGATGCAATTCCTGGTAGGTTATTAATTTAGATTCAATTTCCGCTTTCGATTTGATGGTTGGTTTGATGATGCTATGAGATGCAATTCCTGGTAGGTTATTAATTTAGATGATGAACAACAATGTAAAATATTTATTTTCATATTTCTTAAACAGTAATGTGGTTATTCATCGTGAGATTGGCTAATGACTGGAATCTCACAAAGCAAGAACCAATTACCATATTTTACATATAGTAATTGGTTAATACTTTGAATAGTACAAATTCGAATAATGAGAAATTCGTGGAACCCATTATTCGCACTAATCAAGGCCTACCTGTATATAGATGTTCTTTAGTTGATAAAGCAACATCTATATATATAGATGATCTTTCATCAACTAAATTTAGTTGATTTTTGATGAAGATATAAAAAAGACTTACAAATTCATTAATTCAAAAATTTACTATTATGCTGAATCCAGAGATACTAACCACATTGCATACACTGGATTACATAATATAGTATAGTAGATTCCCTGTTTTTGCAATTAATTTAAAAATTCTGCATAAGTTTAAAATTGTGCATGTCCAATAATATCTAAATTTGATATACAAGAACATGCATATATACATATAATGGCTAGATTTAGAGCCATATTACCAGCATAGATATAACAATTTAAGGACCTGAGTGATATTTTGCCAAGGAAAAAAAATAATTACTTAATGAATTTATTTTCATTTGATAGAAACCAACACAAAAAGATTTATGAATTCAAATATCTCCAAAACTACAGAATTTGAAAATATGTAACTTATAGTAGATTATTAATAATATCTACTAATTTATTAATAATCTACTATATATGTTGTTGATTGGACCAATTAGAAGTTTTTTCAGAGATAGCAGAATTTGAAAATATGTAACTTATTATTAATAATCTACTATATATGTTGTTGATTGGACCAATTAGAAGTTTTTTCAGAGATTTAAATGTGTATATGATTATAGATGAGAATTTTTTTATAAAGATGGTCTGCTATTTTGAAATATTGTGGTAATATGCTAAAATCTAGATAGTTTTACATTATACAGTCGGATCCTGTTAACATGTGAGTCTGCTTAATACTTGATATAAGCAATTGCTCTTGATATCACTCCTAGACATCTTTGTCATTAAATCTTGTGATCAATGAGATTAGCTGCACGTTCAACCATTTTGTATTATTCAAATCACAGAAAAATTCACATCAATGTTGGAACTTATAGTATTAATATAAATTGGGCGATAATATAACTCGCAGTTTAGTAACCATAGACCCCGACTATCGTCTGTTAATGGGGTCAGACTATATTTGTTTTCTGGATTATTTTCCTATTGAAATGTTTAACATTCTTATATAAGATAATTTTTGAAATTTTTTAAAATTTGAAAATGAAATGGCATTTTCATGTATATGAAAGTTTGTAATTAGAGGAATATCTATACTGTTATAGTTATATGAATAAAGATTGAAGTCATACTTTATAAGATAATATACAAGGTGTTTAAAAAAAGGGGGTTTACATATTTTTGTATCAGGTAATATTTATCAATTCATTAAAACAAGGAAAAAGTCTAATAAACATTATGCTACAATTAATATCTTTGAAAATAATAAGCTAACTTCTTGACATCTGTGCCATTTTCATATTGTTGTATTACATTTTGGGTTATCTTCCTACTGGAGCTCCCAGGGAAGGCCCAGAAGTTTGGCTTGCCCAATCCTATGACCTTAATCCCCTAGATTTTTGGTTAGAAGGACATTTAAAGATCTTGATATACTCAATACCCATCAGTGATGTCCAAACACTGCCTGAGCACTGCTGTGTTCACTACATTTCAGCAAATTTAATAACAGTCAGGTGTATTTACAAGAATGCATGATTCTCTGAGACACAGGGATGAAGGATATATGACAATAAATGAGAACCATATAAAGCATCTCTTATAGTAACAATGAAGACTGGCCCACATCTTATCATGCATTTATTTTAGGACCTATATTCATTAGATCTTTTTTCTTGTTTTAGTCAATATTACTTCTGATGAAAATACGTGACTTTTTTTTTAAACACCCTGTATAGGTAGTTTAGTTCTTAATTTATGATTGCCTAGAGTTATGACTACACATATGTATGACAGTGATGCTATTAATAAATTCTGTGATTGATCATTACAAAGTGATATGGATTTGAGTCTCTAAGCAATGGTTTAATATACAGAAAGCATCTTTTTTATTTTGTCCTTTAACTTTGTGTATGTGACATTTATTAAAATAGGATATAATAATAAATATTGGTAGTGGACAATCCATAATTTTGGGCGTTTCTGACTTTACAATGGGGTTTAATTTCAAACCTTGTCTTAAGTTGGAAAAGCTCAAAATTATGCCCTGTCAAAGTATTGTACAAATTGGAAGTTGGAGTGTTAAATTAGAAGATTTGTACATGTAGTCCTTGACTCATCTGTACAAATCTTCATTCTCTTGACAATCTCCATCTTTATTATCTTCCATTAAAATCATTTTAATTCATGATTTAAGTTCTTTATTTGTATTTCTTTGAAATTTTTATTGCATAATTTTATTACACAAATTATATGTATTTTAGAAAAATTGTTAAAGAAAGTAAATAATGATATATAAATTCTATTTGTAGGTAGTCAAAAACAAACAAAATCAAGAAGCTTTGATTGGTCATTTTCGCTTAGATGGCCACCCATTAATTAATACTGTAGAAGAAGTTTTAATAGGAGAATCAAATTCTTATATTTTTTTCCCACGATCTTATGGAGATCTTCATTCTTATGTACGACAGAAACGACGTCTCCGAGAATATGAAGCTTTAAGTCTTTTTTTACAAATAGCATCTGCAGTAGCAGCATGCCATGAAGCTGGAATTGTTTTAAGAGATTTGAAATTACGCAAATTTGTTTTCAAGAATCCTGAAAGGTTAGATGCCTATTAGTTAAAATAATCATATATAATAGTAAATTAATTATAATTTTTTTTTTTTTTATATTTAAACTAATAAAACTC
>AYEL01072017.1:0-22273 GCA_000484575.1 Olivierus martensii
AAAAAACTTAACAGCAAAGTTTATTTCAAATAGTAGTTAAGTATTTCTGTATGTTGGCATTTTAAGATTTTTATCATCAATAAGAGATATCAGTTGATGAATAATAGTTTTTATCACTTTGACGACCAACTAGGTGTTCTTTTAGCTCACTATCATCAGTGATGTTTTATGTTGTTTCTTGACATTTTTGTCATTTCACAAAAACCAATTTGTTTAATTCTGCTGAAGAAAAATTTATATATTTTTTTTTTTTTTTTTTTTGTTAAAAATCATTTAACGAAAAATAGTTTACCTTTTCCACTTTCGTTTAGCAAGCAGTTGTCGATAGCGAAACATTGCATCCATGACACTTCATCTTGCCTTTGAATCTATCAAAATTTGGATCATTTTGTATAAACTGATCCATAATTTCCATAATAGTGGCTAAACTTTAACTGTAAAATAATATTGATGAACAATCATAAATGTGAACTGTGACTGCAGAAGACTTTCATATGTACTGTACTGAACTGATATCAAACTCATTGCGAGATGGCATAGGAGTATCAAAGCAGCAAATTAATATGATTTCGGATTTATGTGAGTATAACGGTTTGAAAAACCATGGCAAAGTGAATCAATAAAAAATATAGAATTTGAATTTGAAAAAACTGCATTATACTAAAACAGCGTTAAACGGAGCAGTGTTAAGTGGGGTCTTACGGTGTGATTTCGGATTTATGTGAGTATAACGGTTTGAAAAACCATGGCAAAATGAATCAATAAAAAATATAGAATTTGAATTTGAAAAAAACTGCATTATACTAAAACAGCGTTAAACGGAGCAGTGTTAAGTGGGGTCTTACTGTACCTTGATTAACGATGGCCTCAGATAACAATGAGTGGCTGTAAGAAAAAATCTCTTGGTTAACAACTTCTAATTATGTGAACTTCCAACAAATTAGAGCTCTATAAAACAGCTCGTCATTGCATCACATAATTTGTTAGCTCAGTTATTTTTTTTATCACAAACAATTCAAATCCAACAATATCATTATTAAAATTATAACCATATAAAAATATATTTAAGTAAATGATAATTAACATAAAGTACTGAAAACAAATTATTTAATTAATTAAAAAATAGTTTGCAACAGTTCACTAGTTTTTAGTTTCTTAAAGATGATTCCTAGACGATTATTATTTTAAATTCTGCGAACAAAGTCTAATTCAATTGTTTATTTGTCTCAAACAATACAGACAAACACCAAAGTATCCCAAAAAGAACTGACAAATAGCAAATGACATCACCCAATTCCATGCACGCACATGCGCAAACTGCGAAACTCAAATTGTGAGGCACCACTGTACTAAGTTATTCAGCGATCTACTCTCTTATATAGATAATATTCTCCTAACTTGATATTTGATTACATACAACTGCTCACTCACTTTGAAGGACCCATTCTCCCAGCCCTAAAACTTTATTTGTGCATTTAAAAATTTATTTATCACTTTTAATTATTTTAATACAACTAAAAAAATATATTGAAATATTTATTTTTCTATTTTAGAAAAACCAAAGTTTGAAAAAACAATAAATAGTTTACAAACTCATAAGTTACAGGAAATGTTGGTTGATTAAAATAAAAGTTAACATGAAATTTGGCATTGTTTGGAGCTCCATAATATTTTCATAGTCAGGTTGATATGAAGAAGTGGCCAATCACAGACAATCATCCAAATGATCATATATAATTTGGTTTTTTGATTTTTTTATGACATTCATATTTGAAAAAGCAGATTCTGACAAGTATGTCAATCCGAAACACGACAGAATTTTTTGCGCAATTCCAAATGCTCATATAAATTTTTTGCACAATATTGGAAACTTTTCATGTGTATACTTCCAAATGATAAGAAAATTTTAACAAAAAATAAATAAACAATTGCAATACACTTAAAAGAGAATTAAAAAATAATACAAAATAATGATAAATAAATTATGTTTTCAGTTTTAATTAAATTTGTAAGGAGGAATCAACTTGGGAGGAATAAACAAGAGAATGACCAAAAATTGCTCCACAATCGATGGGTTGAACACCCCTGATATAGACAATAAATTGGCAAGTGCATATCACTATTCGTTTGTCATGAAAAGGCAAAATCAAATCTTATCTGTATTATAATCATTGAATCTTTAAGCTGCTAATCAGTATTTACGGGTTCGTTTGTCAAAAAACTCCAAAGTAAGCCCAATTGTCCTTCTGGTGAAGATTGATAATTAAAAACTGTTTTCATGAACAATTCATTTTATTAATGTTAATTTTTTTTTGTAATGACTGTGTTCCTGGAACGGATTACCGTCATTAACCAAGATACCACTATATATAAAATATTGATGATGTATCTCGAATGCTATATCTGAAAACTTTATAAATGTCCTGGATTTGTTTCTTTATTACATTTCATATATTTTGCAATCAAAAGTAGAATCAAATTAAAAATACAAATTTTGCAATAGTTTGTATTCACTATATGTACAGTACAATAATCCTTTATTCTTACCATATTTGTTTTTACTGTTGCCAGTGGCATGTTTATATCACTTGAGGCCCCTAAGTACTAATGATTTTCATGTCTTCTATTGTATATAAATTATGAGATCCAAAAATTATTTTCTTATTTAAAGATTGGGCACCTAGTATACCTAGAGATTATATGCCACTGATTGTAGCATTAAATATAAAGCTCATTTAGCATGGGTACATGAAATACATTAGTATACATCATCTAGTCATTATTGACAATATATATTTAGGAAGTCCATGACTTACGACCACTTTTACTTCACAATGGTGATGAAATCTGTTAAATTCTATGATTGGTTAATGCAATTTAATAGGTTTGAGTCCCTGATCCAATAATAATATGTGGAATCAGACACAAAAAAAGGACACCTTTTTTGTCTCTGATTCCATATATTTGTGTTCTTTATGTTTATTAAGATAATGTATAGTGTCCTAGTAAACACTAGAAGTGAGAAATATATAAATTTTGGGCTTTTTTGACTTAGTGATGGGGTTTGAACCTGAAGTTTAGGACTATACTTTTGGTTTATATTTAGTGCAGTCTCGTTGAACTTTTATTATGTTTTATTTATTTTTATAGTAAAAAAGTGTATGTAAGAGTGACTAGAAGGAATTTTGAGAGAAGATTGCAAAAACATAAATATGATATTAGAGGGGATAATATGCAAATAGCTCTGAGTGAAAGATATTATGAGCATAATATAGATGTTAAATGAGAGATGTAAAGGTAATAAAACCATGCAGTAATTTCAAGGAGATATTAAAGGAAACAATTTAAATAATAGAAAGGATGGCGTTATAGAAATGTGATCAATGAACAGGAGAGTGAGGACATTTCTAAAACAAGGATTTATAGTATAAAAAAGATTTTTTGAATATTATCAATTTATTTCAATGAATTTTATATTGCTCTCTAATACTGTATATACTCATATATAAGCTGATATGGATTTTAACAATTTGGGAGATGGCTTATATACAGGTTTTACATCTTTACTAATTTTAAACACTGAAGTAGAGAATCAGCTTATATATAAGTATATATAGTATTTAATATAATTAATTTTTACCTTTTCTGAACCAGTAGCAGTTACCATTTCTTGTAATGCTCTTACTGATAATGCTTGTTCAATAACAAATACACATGATGACATTTCAGGTGGAAAATTCTATAAAGATATTTAGAAATATTTAATATAATGAAAAATATATAATAACAATATAATACATATAATAATTTACAAATATAAGGGATTTCTGTTACCAAAGATTAAGATTGAAAAAATTTAAACTGAATTCATATTAAGCTGAGAATTTTTACTCATAACAAATAATGATAGAAAAACTATATTTAATTGAACTATACTACAAATTTATCTCAAATAGCTCAGTAATTGGGATAATTTCTCCCCATAAGAAACAGGAGAATAAAACTGTAATGAAAAATGTATGACAGCATATTTTTCATTTAATATTTATAAAAAGAATTATTTTCAGCAATTAGAACACAGATCTTACACTTATTTTGAATTAATAATAATATCAAATGATATAAAAAATTTTTGTAAGTTTTAGTATTTTTATTGGATACATTCATAAAAAAAATTAAGTAGTAGCTAATTTGTAATGGCATGAGTACAAGCTTATAAGTTGGCCTATTGTTCACACATACAACAATATCACATGACCATGGGCACTTTTAGCAAAAAACCATCAACTATTAGTCTAAAGTGAAAAAAGTCAGTTATAAATTATTGATAATAAAAACAAAGAGGAAAATTAATAAAATAAGTATTATATCTTAATGCCTCTAAGCAGTAAAATGTGCATTAATTCTGCAGATCCTGTTTACCTTATATGCAGCACTAATTTATACTTACACATTTACACATTATAAATATTAATTAAATATAAAATCAATGAACATTATTAGGCAAAAAATAACTTTAGTGTAACAAAATGAATACTTTTAACCAATAGCAACTAATATAGAGCAGTTTAAAGAGCAGAACAAAAATATCAAAGCTGATTATAGGCCAAACTGTTGGTCAAAAATATTTCTTTACTGTAATTATAATAAAGTTCTAATACTATATTTATAAGCATGATGATGAGATAACTATATTTATACTTTTATTTTAGAGGTGCCAAATTACATGATAAATCAATTAGACAATCACATCATTTACATATTTTCATTTTTGCCAACAATTGCAAACATGGAAATAACTGTAATATGAAAATGGCAAAACTTATTTTGCCATTTTCATGTTACAGTAAGACTCTGTTTAACACGGGGGATATGTTCCAAAAAAACCAAGCGCTAAACGAAACAGCGTTAAACGAGGTCATCTTAACCTGTGGAATAGGTGAAATGGAAAGTGAATAAAAATATATGTACCTTTTTTTATTTTGTAACATGTATTATTACTATTGTATTACATTAATTATAGACATTTTTTATTGCTAATATCGATTTGTATTCATAAATCATTCATGAAAATCAAAACTATTCAAGTAAATAATTTGTGATGAGGAAGGTTCTTCTTCATTTGATACTTTGTTTTTTCGTTAAGAATCATCTAACGAAAAATCGTTTACCTTTACCTCTTTCATTCAGCAAGCAACTGTCGATAGCGAGACATCGCATCCATGACACTTCGTCTTGATTTTGAAATAAATTTAAGTATTTAAATATTTTAAATAATAATTTTATTTAAAAGTGTTATTACTGATGATGGCTTCATTAAGCTGAAAGATCTTTAATAGTTATTAAACTATATTTTTTCTGCTTAAAAAAGTGCTGAAGATTATTTTTATTAGTAATTTTATTTGTAGTTATTCATCGTGAGGTTGACTAATGGCCGGAATCTCACAAAGCAAGAACCAATTACTATATTTTACATATAGTTAATTGGCCGGATCTCACAAAGCAAGAACCAATTACCATATTTTACATATAGTTAATACCTTACAAAGCAAGAACCAATTACTATATTTTACATATAGTTAATACTTCGAAAGTTAGCTAATGGCCGGAATCTCACAGAGCAAGAACCAATTACCATATTTTACATATAGTTAATACTTCGAATAACGAGAAATTCATGTAACCCATTTTTCATACTAATTGAGGCCTACCTGTATTTCATCCCACTTCAAGTTGATAGTGACATCATGGAATGATTTTGTCTACAGGACATAGTATACTAAACATATCCTTCCACTCAAGATTTTTTTTTAATTTCATCAAATGATTTTTCTACCTGCTGATTTTGTATTATATCAAGGAAAAAATTATGAAATACGATTGCAGAAAGCCTTTTAAAAGTTTTTATACAGGAAATTATTCTAATTATTTCTTCCTTCAAAAGAACTATAACTACCTTACACTGACATCATTTATCAACTTGAAATGGGACAGAATATATTTAGAAAAATACTTTATTACAATTAAAGGAACATTTTTGATCACTATCAATTGCTCAAGTTGAAGTTGACGAATTGACAATGGTCAAAAACATTCCTTTAATTGTAATACTGTTTTTCTGCCAAATGCTATTACTATTAGTGAAATTTTAATTTGAATTATAAATGTGCTTATTTGAAAATATTTCTATATGTAAGTTAAAAATAAAAGCACATCACTATAAACAGGAAAAAATTCAAAGAAAACTTTATATAAATTTATATATTGAATAATATATAATAGTTGATATATAAATTCTTTATTTGTGTGTGAATAATTGTTTTCTGTTCATTTTAGATAATACTGGTGTTCCGTTTCCTGGGTAATTATCTTAATTTTCAATATATTTTAATACTAAATGTACTATACTCAATATAATTATTATATCTTTAAGAATTTTATAAAAATTTTACCATAATTGTATTTTTCCTAAGAAAGAGAATATGCTACAGTCCTGATTAGTACATTATATCCCACTTTAAACATACTAATTGGGACTGGAAAATCTATAGATTAAATGAGTATAGGAATTATGAATGCTTAGATCATTCCATAATAAAGATTGTGGACACCTAGGCTTAATTTTTAATGCATCAAATATTTCCCAACTGCTTTATAAAGCATAACATCATTTTATTTCCATTTTAATTATTACTGTAAGACCCCGTTTAACGTGGGGAATATGTTCCAAGAAAACGAAGTGCTAAATGAAACAGTATTAAATGAAGTCATCCTAACCCGTAAATAATGAGAATAGGTGAAACGGGACAGTGAATAAAAAATATACATACATTTTTTTTTATTTTGTAGCATATTTTATTACTATTGTATTACATTAATATAGACATTTTTTATTGCTAATATCGATTTGTTTTCATAAATCATTCGTGAAAATCAAAAATATTCGAGTAAATAATTTATGTTTTTGATGAGGATAAAACTCTAACTCTCTATAATATGTGCCCAGATAACAGATCATCATACTGTGATTTAAGTGGGAATGTGCTAAAAAATATAGGCACATGTTTGCCATTCAGATTTTATGTATATAGTCAATTTGTTTAAGAATTATTCTCAATTTCACAGCTGTATTCTAAGAAAAAAATCACACTAAATTTATATGCATTCTTTAAAATACAAATCAGATTGTTACAGGCATTTGTTATTAAACAATGTTTGAAACAATTTAATTTATCATCATCCAACACAAAACAACACACATCTGCTGACAAAGTCATATATTATTACATTATTTTTGTCTTGAATGGTTAATAACAAGACCTGCTTTTTTTAAATTTAACAGAGAACAGTTAGATTGAAATCAGTGCTGTCCAGTTATATTATAATGAGTTCATTCTAACAAAATTGAGCTGCAATTACTTTATAAACAGGTTAAACACTGGATATTTGGACAGTGATGATCTGGTACCTCTTAATCTAGGCAAATTTATTAGAATGCAAAATTCCACTATTGCTTGACTAATAGAAGCAACTGCAGAGCAGACTCAATTCCTAAAGAAAACATCAAATAAATTTGTCTTAATTGATTATAAACTTACAAAATATAGTGGTACAGTAAGACCCCATTTAACGTGAGGAATACGTTCCAAGAAAACAAACTGCTAAATGAAACAGCATTAAACAAGGTCATCTTAACACGTAAATAATGAGAATGGGTGAAATGGGAGAGTGAATAAAAAAATATATATACTTTTTTATTTTGTAACATGTATTTTTACTATTGTATTACATTAATTATAGACATTTTTATATCAAATCCTGGGCTGTGAAAATAAACATTTCTCTGTGTAAACCACAAACTACAACAGTAAGACCCCGTTTAATGCGGGGGATACGTTCCAAAGAAACAAAGTGCTAAACGAAACAGTGTTAAACAAGGTCATATTAACATGTAAATAATGAAATAGGTGAAACAGAACAGCAAATAAAAAATATATGTACTATTTTTTTATTTTATTTTATAACATGTATTATTACTATTGTATAATATTAATTATAAACATTTTTATTGCTAATATTTGTATTCATAAATCATTCATGAAAATCAAAATTTAACTATGTATATTTCTTTTAATTATGGATACTATCAATGCAAGTTATTTCTTTCATTTCCACAAAAGAAATAACTTAAATTGATTTTAACTTTAGTATCAAAAAATAATGTTGAAATATTATATCTACTTTTCATTAAAATTTTATATATATAAGTAAAAACTATAGCAAGAGCCATTCTCAGATACCTTCTGAAAAAACTGGAGATGTGGGACTCAGGAATTGAATCCAAATCCTCAGGGCTGACCTGAAAAAAGCGAGGCCTGGTGCAAAGTTGTCATGCAAAGCTTTTTAATAATAATAATAAAAATAGTTTCGAACAAGAATTGGAGCAATAATAATAAAAATTAATTTTTATTAATTAAAAAATTAACAATAATACTACAAATTAATAATAATAATAATAATAACAATTTTGAACAAGCAGGATCATGGGATCTTGTGTGGTCACACTGTTCACACCTCCCTCTGACCAACCCTGCAAATCCTCTAGAATGGAAGTACAACATGCTTCCACCATGGCCATCCAGCCAATGAACAAACTTTGTTAATATTAACGATCTTCATAGATCTCACACTGATATATTATTTTATCTCATTTTAAAATTAAAAATTTATAGAGATACAATTATAACTTACAGTGATCAATAAAGTATGGAATTTTAAAAGCACTTTCAAGATATCAATCCATTTTCAGTTGCATAGCACAATAAATGATTAAAAAATAACTATACTAGAACTACAATATTTACAATTTATAAGATATTTACATAGATTACATAGAAGTACCATATTATACAGTATGAGTATGTAATTGTGTACCAACCATGTCGTCAGTTATAGGTCATTTGTGCAACACTATTTCTCTCCTGGTGTCACTTGAGGAAGGTCTGCACTAGTGTTTCCAGGCGAGAATTCCTTCTCGCCCGTTCCCGAATTCCGAAAAACTTTTCTCGGGATATCGGGAAAATCGGCTCTTAGAACCCAGTAATCCCCACAATGGGAAATAAAAGTATAACTCACAATGTATCTTTTGGAAATTTTTCTTATTTATCGCTATATAGAGTTATTGTGTTACAATATTACATGCCACTAAAAATACACGCGCAACACCAGAATCAAATAGCACACAACTAGCTAATTTTAGCTCTTGTAAATCGAGCATATTTGATCAAAAAGAACAAAAAATGTTTATATGTACACAGACAAATATTTATTTTCACAATCCGAGCTTTGATTACAAAGTCATCTTCAGGTGAACTAACTAATGAAATTAAGGTAGCTTTCCTTAATATGACATTATAGTCAAATCCTGGGTTGTGAAAACAAACATTTCTCTGTGTAAACACAAGCTGTTTTTGTTTTCCATGATAAATACTTTCCATAAAGTAATTGCCGATACTATCAACCACATTCGATCTAATTATTGATACTGAGACATCGGGTCCATGACACGTCGTCTTGCCTTTGAACTTCTATCAAAATTTGGATCATTTTGTATAACACTTCTATTAAAATTTGGATCATTTTGTATAACTGATCCATAATTTCTGTAATAGTGCTAAACTTTAACTGTAAATAACGTTGATGAACGATCATAAATATGAAACTGATCTATAATTTCCGTAATAGTGGCTAAACTTGTTTTGAGAAAATCCGTTGCAAAGTTCTTTTGCTCCATCTTCAGAAACTCTTATTCTTGATGACCGATCATAAATATGAATTGTGACCGCACTAAACTTTCATATATACTATACTACAGTACATTCATATCAGACGCACTGTGAGAAGGCATAGGAGTATTTAAATAGCAAATTCATGCAATTTTGGATTTATGTGAGTATAATGGTTTGGAAAACCGCACCAAGTGAATCAATAAAAAATATAGAATTAAAAAAAACCATATTGTATTGAAACAGCATTAAACGGAGCAGCTTAAAGCAGGGTTTTATTGTATTTCTGTTTTCTATGATAAATAGTTTCCATAAAATAACTGCCGATACTATCAACTACATTCGATCAGTTTGTTTGTGGCTGACGACGTGATGTATGTTAATACATTGTGTGATATACGAAAATCTCACTGTATACTATAAGTTTGGTTAAATAAAGTTTGCATTAAATTATTATTGTTTATACAGTGGGTGATCAGTTAACGAACATAATCCATTCCAAGACAATGTTCGTTATCCGATATATATCAAATATAAATAAAATCAAAATTATTTAAGTAAATGATTTGTTTGTGATGAGGGAGGTTCTTCCTCATTTGATACTTTTTGTTGTTTTTTTGTTAAAAATCATCTAACGAAAAATAGTTTGCCTTTTCCTCTTTCGTTTAGCAAGCAGTTGTCAATAGCGAAACATTGCATCCATGACACTTCATCTTGCCTTTGAATCTATCAAAATTTGGATCATTTTGTATAAACTGATCCATAATTTCAAATTCTAATTTGCCGGGGGCCTCATGAAGCCTTAACGCGTCGCTGGTAGTGAGACATCCCATCCATGACACTTCGTCTTGCCTTTGAACTTCTATCAAAATTTGGATCATTTTGTATAACTGATCCATAATTTCCATAGGTGGCTAAACTTTAACTGTAAAATAACGTTGATGAACGATCATAAATATGAACTGTGGATGCAGCAGACTTTCATATGTACTGCACTAAACTGATATCAAATGCATTGCAAGATGGCATAGGAATATCAAAGCAACAAATTAGTGAGTATAACGATTTGAAAAATTGCACCAAAATGAATCAATAAAAAATATAGAATTAAAAAAAAACCACGTTGTATTGAAATAGCATTAAACGAAGCAGTGTTAAGCGAGGTCTTACTGTATGTTATTTCTGTAATGCAATATATAGTATGTAAATATTTATATTTGTTATATTTAATAATAAGCACAATTAGTCATTCATAATTAGCACACAATGGCTAGAAGAAAGAAATTCAAATAAAAATAAATTATGGGAAAAGGGAAAACAGTAAGCTGTATAAATGACATATTCATTTGATTAGAGAGAAATGCAAATTATAATAGTTTTTCTATTGATCATTTTATGTTTTATAAGTATTTACCAATAGAATCTTAAAACTTTCAAGTTCTGTTGCTTACAAAGAAATGCAAGAAAAACTACAAAGAAATTAAGCAGGAAAACAACAATTTATTATTAGTAAATTTATACAGATTTTTGCAAACAATCATTATGTTTAGCAATGCTTCTTTTTGATATTTTTGAGCTGTCAGCCAGATAGCCATATTAAAACATAGTATTCATTTTTTATGAGTTCACTATGATACCAGATTCTGTTTTACTGATTTTTTAGAACAAGTTTATGACAAGCTTATCAATTCTCATTCTTTACATTCTAACCAATTCCAGCACAAGTCTAGGCATATCATGGTGAACTTCTGAAGTATCCCGACTTCTTAGTAACCTCTAGTTAAACAATAGTATAAAACAATAGTGTGTAGGTTGTATTTTAGTGTTAAGAAAACTCTAGTCTGCTTATAGAGATTCTAGTGTTTGTAATGTGTTTGTAGAGGAAACTAAGTTAATACATCAAAACTATAGAGCTATTCTGGAAATATGAAAAGGAATTATAGAGTTAATTTGAAGAAATAAGCTATTTTATAACAACAGCAAACAAAAGAAGTAAATCTTACTAATTAACTGCCAAACAGACACGAACTGAAAAACTTTCATGAAATTATTAGAACTGGAATGGAATGTAAGAATCAGAATGTCTAATTAAAACAAAACTATTTAATGGCTGAATGACAGGAATGGCAAATATTGATATAATAAGGTTTTTCTTCATAATTTTTAATATTAACAAATATTAAAAATTAAGACTCTGATAGTTTATAAAATAATTGAAAATGGTTCATCTCAATTTTTACTCATTAGAACTTTTGGTTTGTACAAATATTGAATCTTTGTTTTTAATCCAAGCATTGTAATGTTTTGTGACTGAATGTGATTATTAACCAATATTTATTAATTGACAATAATCTAATTTAAACAGAAAAGTTTGTATATTTGAAAACCTGTTACCTATATATTATTTAAATTTGGAATTAATAGTTTACTATATTTTCTATATTTTGTCTTTGAATTTGTTGCAGTATTCTTGTTACATTACAGCACAAAAAATTTTAAATTAAACTTGAAAATAAAACTATTATTTCAATTTAAATATTCTATATAAATTTGATTGTTTGTAAGTTAATAATAGAATTATTTCCAAAAATATCTAAGCATCTAATAAAAGATTTTTATAAGCGTTTTGATTTAATTCAATAAAGGATCAATTTATTTTTTAATTATATAATTAACTTTCTTTCTTTTGATTATATAATTAACTTTTTTCAGAAAACATAAATTTAAATTGTTTTAAGACATTGTTAACATTAATGCTCCTGTATCAAGTTCCATATTATATTTTGATCCATCAATCTTCAATTGTAAAATAATTTTCTGTGTATTCAATGAATTTATTATTCCTAATCTATTTATTGCATATAAGTCTTCTGCATCTATTTCAATGTGTTTTTGATCTCGTGATTCTTTCAAATTTCCTTTCAAACATATAGATTGTATGTATGTGGGACAGTTTTTTATATTTTCTACAAATGAATTACTTTGCATAGCAATTATTTGTTTTATGATCAGCTTTTCTTGATCTGAAACATTTTTCTCATAATTCTTGAATTTTTCGATTTTTATTACTACTATTCTTCCTGTTAAAACTTTTATCCAATTTTTCTGTTTTCTCAACAACATTTGGTTACATCTAATTCACTTCTCATTTTAAAATTTCATCAGAAATTGTTATTTGAACTTTTTTCTAAAATATAAAAGAACTTTTTTGCAATATAAATCTCTCACTAAAACTTTTCATCTTTTATTCCATGAATAAATTGTGATCTCAAATGCATATCAGTTTGCATTTAAAATTGCAATTTGTAACTACCGGTAGTTTCTTTAATTCAGCAACATAATTTGAAATTATTTCTCCTTTATGTTGTGTTCTAAGCATAAATTTATATTGCTCTGCTATTTCACTGGCTTTGGTGACAAATGTTCTATTCATAATTTAATTATTCAGTTTTTTTAAGTTTGACTTAGTTGTTCCAACTAGAAACAACATGACAGAAAATATTGTAGATGAAGACTACATACTAGTTTTTACTGATATTATTTATGTGAAGAAATTGAGCAAGACGATTCGAGTCCAGAGTATTGCTGAGGATGCAATTCAGCCATTGAAAAGAAATGGGGAATAATGAAGCAGTTAAAGATTTGAGGCCCTTAATCCTTGAGGAGATCATGCAGTCATGGAAAAAGAAGATAATTTCATTAATTCATATAAGGAATTAATTAAATTATCTTCTTTTTCCATTCCTCATGTTTCATTATTAGGTAAACTTGAAGCTGTAAACTTTGTCAATGACTGATAAATTTTTGTATTTAATCAAATTAAAAAACTGATCCAGATTTGAACACAAACTTTTCTGCTCCAGTGATGAATCACTAATATTCTTTAGCTTCAAATGATTATCTAACTTTTGTAAATAAATGTCAAATATCTCATTGGTCTCATCATAACACTGTAAACTATCTCAAGACAGTGGATAACTGACATCTTTTGTAACTTCTAATAACTGTTTCTGGGTTTCTTAGATTCCCCACAAGCATGCTGGTTAATCATTCTAATATAATTTCTATTTCACAAATATTTTAGATTAAATTTTGAAAAAATCCAGAATTTTATAGATAGGAGAGTGAAAATACTATTATATAAAACAATGTAGTATGATATTTAAAGATGTAAATATTTTGTGCTGGTTTGTTTTTCTCGCAAAATATCTTGATGAGTTTATAAAGAAGTTCAAAATTTTTGTAAAAAAGTTCCCCATCCTCATTGTATTTGTAATCAGAGGTAGTGCTACTGATAATATACTTGATACTTTTATTTAACATTAGAGGGGGTGCTGATGGTAGTTCTCTCAGGAACCACTGAGCTGATTTACTTGAACTTTTTTTTAAATGACTGCTGGAGTGAGTCTAGGATGTCAAAAAAATTTGGCTTCACAAAACCACAGTGGAGCTTGACAAAGTGCCAAAAATCACAAAATTTGCATAAATGGCACATTTGGGACTTAATAAGTTGGTCAATATTGCCTGGATTTCCACGTGAATGGCACCAGTCAATTCATCTTAATGAGCCAAACAATTTGGTATATAATACCTTGAGCTACGTCATACTGTAAGCATACTGTAATGAAAAATAGATATTGATATTCTCACATGTTAGACTTTGGTCTGAGCAACAGATGCTAGGTATAGCAAAATGTAAACTTACTGGTATAACACGAGAATTTGCGTGGAGAGATTTTAAAATGAAAGATATAACTGATTATAAGGAATTTAAGGCTTTAATGATTAAGCGCTTTACAAAAGTACCCTACATGGTTAGATTACAAAAATTTCAAACGTGCATATAGCAACGGGGAGAAAGCGTTCAGACATATGCAGTCAGACTCCAAGCTCTTGGCGCAGAAACTACTATTGAAATAGAAAGCGCCTCTGATCAAGAAAGAATTATAGTCGAGCGTTGTAAAAGAAAGGAATTAGATGAACGTATCCGCGTGCAATTTTTAAATGGTATTAATGATAAAATTAAGCAAAGGGTGATGTCACAAGACCCAAAGACATTCGAGGAAGCATTGCTAGCTGCCGAGCGCGAAGAACTGATAGAACAGGTAATCGGCAAACAACGATCTTTTGTCGGTAGAATCGAACAGTTAGAGGACCCAGAAGCTGCTAGAGACGATTCGGGCACGGAATCAAACAGTTAGAGGACCCAGAAGCTGCTAGAGATGATTCGGGCAAGGCAAAACGAAGCGCCAATGATACCGAAGCTTTACAAGCGGCAATAAGGCAAATTAGCGATAAGTTAGACAAATTAGAATGTAAATCAGAAAATTCAGCGGGTCCACAGTCGCCAGTAACACAGCAACACATCGGGCTGACAGAGAATGCACCAATGCCGCCTTACAAATATTATATGCCGCCACAACATTATGAATATAGTTGGCCGTGACCACGCTATGGTTACGAGCCGCCGCCAAACAGAAATTTTAATAACTGGCGTCAGTCACGTCATTCAGGAACGGCACAAGGCTATAACAGAAGGCCTACAGTTAGATTTTCGACGCCTCGAAAGTCAAGCGCATTGCGAGGTGGAGGACGGTATCGGAATTCGTTCCCGAACCAACCACGTATGGAGGGACGCACTCGAGCTACCCGACCACAAAACTTCCAAGGTAATAATTGCAGTCAGTACAATAACAATAGGAACTCCTGACTGGCGCTGAACAAACCGTCAACAAAGCGATGCGAGAAAAGAAATAACAGCCGACAAATGCCTTCACATGCAGTTATTTCTGTAAAAGAGCGGAATAAGGGCACGAAATTTAATAGGAAAGGAGATAGATTTAATAGGAAAGGAAGTAGATTTAATCGGAATACACGGTGCAAAGGTATGCACGGATCTAAATCATCTAGAGATACCGAACAGAGTTTAAAATGAATAATAAACGGACAACCGTGCTGTTTAACAATAGATACGGGAACCAAGGTCACTCTTTTATCTAGATCCTTCATAGACACACTGGGAAAACTTCCATTCCCGTACAAGATACGTCGGGGAATGCATCTTCTCTACAATCGATCGTGCTTTTATAGGGTCTTTATGGGTTTTGATATAAGCAAATACCCTGGGGCAAGCAGGGGTATTCGGACTTTGAAATTACAGTAAAGCCTTCATTTCTGCAAGGGATCATTCCAAGCTCTTCTGTGGATACTTGAAACTCAAATAATAGTGAATGCAATATTGTACATGCTATACATACCTTTTGATAAAGTTTAATTTATAAATTAGGCATAATAAAACAGTAACAACAATAACTAATAATAAAATAGAATAATTATAATAAAGTGATTGTGGTTTCTCTCTCCCCTCTCTCTCCCTCTCTCCCTCCCTCTCTCTCTCTCTCTCTCTCTCTCTCTCTCTAAAATATTCTCATCCTTTGTTGTTGTTGTGATAATGCACAATGTCTATATTACAAGATGAAATGAACTTAAATTATGAATGTATTTCTGAATTTTCTACTTAATTTTTTCAGATGATAGTCAACCATGGTTAAATTTAACAGCTGATACAATAACAGGGTTTTACTATATAAAAAATCAAAACAAAATATAGGTAGTCCTCGAGTTATGAGATTCAGTTTGAATATTGTTGTTGTTGTGATAATGCACAATGTCTATATTACAAGATGAAATGAACTTAAATTATGAATGTATTTCTGAATTTTCTACTTAATTTTTTCAGATGATAGTTAACCATGGTTAAATGAAACAGCTGATACAATAACAGTGTTTTATTATATAAAAAATCAAAACAAAATATAGGTAGTCCTCGAGTTATGAGATTCAGTTTGAATTCCACCATTCCATCATTGGCAGGGTTGCAGAGTCTGAATTGGATTCGGAGAGTTTTGGGTGGAGTCTGAGTCAGAATTTTAAACTGCCTGGAGTCGGGAATCAGAGTCGGACCTTACAAATTTTAAGGAGTCAGATTTTTTTAAAAGGTGAAGTTGGAATCGGATCATCTGCCATCCAATTCTGTAACCCTGACCATTGGAAGTGAGAAATGCCCAAAATTTAATGGATTTCTCACTACTGATATTTACTATGTCACTGTACATTGTCTTAAACATAAAGAATCAAATAGAAAAAGGATGCTTTTCATATATCAAACTATTGGGTTAGAGACACTAACCCATTCAATTGCATTGACTAATCATAGAATTTACCAATTACATTATTGGTGTAAGAATGAATACTTTAAATCGAGAACTACCTGTATTAATATCTTTGATGCTGTGATAAAAAAATTGACAATAATTGCAAGAGTTTGATATAACAAAAAATTATCTAATGAAAAAGATTAATGCTTTATAGTTAGATTAAATAAATGTAAATGATGGATGCACAACTCTGGAGCAGTAGTCTCAAACTTGCAACCTGATACATCTTTTTTTATGGTTCACTTTGTATTTATTACAATTGCAAGAACATATAGAAGTTATTCAGAAGAAAATCATAATCATTTTACATGAAATATTTGACAATCACTATAGAACAATGGTTCTTAACCTTTCTGAAGTCATGGAACACTTTTGATTATAAAGAAAATTTGCGGAACACTATATCATAAAGATTATAAAACAAACAACAAAAATATGAATTAACATGTATTTTAAAAATTATACACTATACATTAAATAACAGTAAAAAAAATTAAAAAAACATATTCTTAAAAACTGTAACTCTTAGAAAAATGGCTCATTTCTAAATCAAGTTTAATGTGATACCTGAGCTAATTGTCTTTTGCAGATTTGAGCAATGCCAGGTCTAATATGTGAAAAAGCTACCTTCATTTCTTCCTAAGTTGTTTTTGCTTTTTTAGTTTATGTTCATTAATGTTGAAAAGCCTAACTCACACAAATATGATGTCGAAAACTGTAACAAAATCTTAGGTGCTTTTGTGGGTAAGCCTGCTTAATAGTTTATTCAAAAATACAAGTTGAATCTTGTCTACATTATAAAATGCATACTGCGCAGTACACTAAGATCATTCAAGTAGGCCTCGCTCTTATAATTTTGCAGAACACTTGCAACTTGTTTACGGAACATCAATATTCCGTGAAACACCAGATAAGAACCACTGCTATAGAGATTAAACTGTTTTAATAAATTGTATTGAAATTCAGTAAAACAGTTGATTTGTAAGTTTGAAATAGAAATTTATCCAAAAAAATTCTATTGTTTACAAAGTTAAAAAACGTTAAAAAAGTAAGCTTTCCACTTAACTAAATTAAAATACTGTTCAATCTAGCACTGATTTAAAATGGAAAATTATGTGTAAATTATGTTATGTGTATATTTTTTCCACTTTAAATCAGTGCTAGATTGAACAGTATTTTAATCAAGTCTTATAATTTTGCAGAACACTTGCAACTTGTTTACGGAACATCAATATTCCGTGAAACACCAGATAAGAACCACTGCTATAGAGATTAAACTGTTTTAATAAATTGTATTGAAATTCAGTAAAACAGTTGATTTGTAAGTTTGAAATGGAAATTTATCCAAAAAAATTCTATTGTTTACAAAGTGTTTTATAATTTTGAATATGGATTGAAGCATATTATTTTAAGGAAATAAAATCAACTTTTTGATTATTTACTTCATGTAAAAATCTCTTCCAATTAGGCATTAATTTTAAATGCATCTCCAACCAACCAAAGATGTCTAAAGTACCCATGAAAAGAATGAATTTGAAACCTCTACTCTAAAGCAATGATTCCAATTGGCAAGTTCCTTCCAGCCAAGAAAGTAGAATAAGTATAGAGGCAAAATAAAGATCCATAAAAATAAATTATATTTTGATTCATAATGACATTTAATTTATTATAATAATAAAAATATTAAAAATAATGCAATACAGTCAATTCTCGTTATTCGCAGTTTCCGTATTTGCGTATTCGACTAGTCACGAAAATTTATTTGCAACCACAAAATCGATATTTGCGGAGCTTTCATGCTTATTTGTGGATTCCCGCTGAGCGGAGAAAATACAGGGGTGCCTTGCAATTCGACATTAATCCATCGCTGAAGTAATGTCGAAATGCGGGACATTTCTCATATAATATTTCCATTATCAGTCCCCATCCCCACTCCCCTAATGGGTGAGGTGAGAGAGATACACTATATTGTTTACTTTATTATATGTGTTTTACTATTGTATAACATACTAAATTACAAAATACACTATCTTATACACAACACACAATTTATTAGTACTTGGATGTTGGAATGAAGTCTTTCAGCAGACACACTAGCACCCATAATCTCTCTCTGTTGCAAAACATTGCCACACTTGTCTTAGGAACATCATACTCGAGTTACATTTTAACTATTCTACATTTCTGCACTTTATCTATAATATTTTTGTTTCTTTATTCAATTTAGTGTTCTTCTTTTCAGAATTATTCCACTGGTCAATTGTCTTTGAAGTTCTACATTTCTGCACTTTATCTATAATATTTTTGTCTCTTTATTCAATTTAGTGTTCTTCTTTTCAGAATTATTCCACTGGTCAATTGTCTTTGAACCCATCTTTACATTTCACTCAAAAAATAATAATATTTACAAATTTAAAGTCCGAAAAAAGCACAATAAGCAGTGAAGAATAACACATTTAATGAGACAAAAACGTTTTCGGTATTGATATTACCATCATCAGTTGTATATAAAAGAATATAATGAATTAGAATAGAACAGAGGAATTCTTTTAAATTTAAAATTAACAGTCTAAAAATAGAATGAAAACAAAAACGAAGGGTTAAGTCCCGTACAAAGCCAGTAAAGTTACACAAACAAGAGGTAGTAGGGAACTTTCTCCCGGCGTCGGAAGAGACAAAGGAACAGGCTGATAGCAAAAAGTCGGGAAAGACCGACGTAACTGTTAACATGTCACAAAAAGAGTTCGGAAATCTCTTCGATTGGACAAAAATAGGCAAAGATAAAAAGAAACCATTGCTGGCATGATTATATAAATATCGACACGTTTTTGCCGCGAACAATTACGATTAGGGCTATTGTGACGTGGTCGAACATGAGATAGATATAGGAAACAATTCTCCAATTTATTTGCCGCCATATAGGATCCTGTATGCTCAGAGAGACGAGATGAACGCAATAGTTGAAGAGATGTTAGAACATAATATCATAAAACATTCACAATCGCCATGGAGCTCGCCAGCTCTTTTATTTTGAAAGAAGGGTGGAACTTATAGATTTGTGATCGATTATCGGAAATTAAATAGTGTATGCGCCCAGGACCCATTTCCAATTCCGTTGGTGTCCGAGAATCTCAGTTTAATAGGAAAGGCTAAATACTTTAGGACTATGGATACACTTTCTGCATTTTGGCAATTACCTTTGGCCCCTGAAAGTCGACCCAAGAGCACGTCCTCAACCGATCTAGGGCATTCTGAATTTCTTAGATTACCTATGGGACTTAAGAATTCTCCCGCAACCTGGCAAAGGGCTGCCAATCATATTTTGCATGGGCTCAGAAATAAAATCTGTCTGAACTATTTAGACGACATTCTAGTGTTCAGCCAGGATTTCGAGAGCCACTTAAAACGGTTAGAGACGATGCTGAAGCATTTAGGTGATGCGGGAATTAAATTAAAACCTAAGAAATGCAATTTTCTACAGCGTCAGATTAAGTTTTTAGGGCACAAAATATCAGAGGAAGGAATTAGGCCAGACCCAGCGAAAATTGAAAGCGTGATTAATTTTCCTCGACCTAAGAATGATTCTGAGGTTCGATCTTTCTTAGGGTTAACCGGATATTACCGCCGACACATCGAATCGTACGCGAAAATCGCTAAACCACTTACAACATTACTAAAGAGCAACGTTAAATTTGATTGGAACAATGCATGTGAGGAAGCATTTCAAAATTTAAAGGAAATTTTAACAACCGCCATTATTACGTTCTCCAGATTTTAATAAAGGGTTTATTCTCAGTACTGATGCATCTAGTTATGCAATCGGAGCTATTTTATCACAGAAAGATGAAAGAGGAGAACTCCCAATCGCTTACGCTAGTCGCCAGTTAAAACCGCTGGAAGTAAACTATAGCACTACCGAGAGAGAGTGTCTTGCAATCGTTTGGGTAATTAAGTATTTTCGGCCTTATTTATATGGCCGCCCATTTGAGATTCATATCGATAGCGGACCACTGCGATGGTTGATCAACGTAAGAGATCCCAGTTCGCGACTGACAAGGTGGAATCTCCAGTTACAGGAATACAATTTTAAGATTATTCATAAACCGGGAAAAACTCATTCAAACGCGGATGCTTTAAGCCGTATTCCGATTGGTTCGATCGAAGAATATCGTCCCATTTATAGTATAGAGCAGATAGGGGAGCAACAGCAATTAGATACAAAGTGTAAGGAGATTATACAGAAGCTAACACAGTCGGACCCAGCCGAATTAACAGGTGAATAACAAACAAGAGGTAGTAGGGAATTTTCTCCCGGCGTTGGAAGAGACGAAGGAACAGGCTAATAGCAAAAAGTCGGGAAAGACCGACGTAACTGTTAACATGTCCCAAAAAGAGTTCGGAAATCTCTTCGATTGGACAAAAATAGGCAAAGATAAAAAGAAACCATTGCTGGCATTATTATATAAATATCGACACGTTTTTGCCGCGAACAATTACGATTTGGGCTATTGTGACGTGGTCAAACATGAGATAGATACAGGAAACAGTTCTCCAATTTATTTGCCGCCATATAGGATCCCGTACGCTCAGAGAGACGAGATGAACGCGATAGTTGAAGAGATGTTAGAACATAATATCATAAAACATTCACAATCGCCATGGAGCTCGCCAGCTCTTTTAGTTCGAAAGAAGGATGGAACTTATAGATTTGTGATCGATTATCGGAAATTAAATAGTGTATGCGCCCAGGACCCATTTCCAATTCCGTTGGTGTCCGAGAATCTCAGTTTAATAGGAAAGGCTAAATACTTTAGCACTATGGATACACTTTCCGGGTTTTGGCAATTACCTTTGGCCCCTGAAAGTCGACCCAAGAGCGCGTTCTCAACCGATCTAGGGCATTATGAATTTCTTAGATTACCTATGGGACTTAAGAATTCTCCCGCGACCTGGCAAAGGGCTGCCAATCATATTTTGCATGGGCTCAGAAATAAAATCTGTCTGAACTATTTAGACGACATTCTAGTGTTCAGCCAGGATTTCGAAAGTCACTTAGAACGCTTAGAGACAGTGCTGAAGCGTTTAGGTGATGCGGGAATTAAATTAAAACCTAAGAAATGCAATTTTCTACAGCGTCAGATTAAGTTTTTAGGGCACGAAATATCGGAGGAAGGAATTAGGCCAGACCCAGCGAAAATTAAAAGCGTGATTAATTTTCCTCAACCTAATACTCTGGACACACTACACGTTATCGGCGGTTATCTGTAACTG
>AYEL01072019.1:0-19908 GCA_000484575.1 Olivierus martensii
GCTGAATTTATTTACTCGTAATAAGAATTGGGATGAAATTATACAATATTATGAAAATTTTTGTTTCTATGGATTTTAAAACATAGATGCAAATGTAAGTAAATCCTACATTTGTCTGGTCATTGAAAATCCATCTTATCATGTACAGGTATTTCCCAATTTATGCAAATAATTGAAATCAAAATTTTATATATGTCTGATTTTTCTGGCTTCTGAAAAGAAGCCAGAAAAATTATTTTTTAATAGAAATTTTAAAGCAAAAACTATTGGAGGTATGAACTATTATGATTACACCTATTTCAAGTTATGGTATCCTTATTGTTTGATTGAATGGAAGACATGATACATATCATACTAATAATAATATATTTAAGATCAACAAACAGTTCACAAAGTTAATCAAATAAAATGAACTTTTAACTGTAAACCAACATGTTCAGACTTGTAACTTATAATAAACTAGCAGACCCATGCCTGGCATTGCTCGGGCAGTTCATCGCGTTGTACTTAAGTTACTCTCTCTTAAATTATAATCTTTTAGATGACCTTCAGGATTTTCTTTAATGTATTCTGAAAATCTTTCCGGTATAGATATGTTTTCTATTTGAAACATGTCTTTTCGAATGTTCACTTATTTATCTTTCTTTCTCTATTAGAATTCTGTCGATTTGTTCGATCTTCTAATGTTTCATTTTCTCGAATTAAATGCAAATCTTTCAGTAGCAGGAATTAATCTACCTAAATAGTTCTTTTCCATGGTAGTATGAAATTTATGTAACTATGATGTACGAAAACTTTATATCAAAACAACACGTGAAATGACGTAGTCTCGAACCAAGAGCATCGAAAAATATGTGAATTAATCTCAAATGCAGATTCTTCTACATAATAAAAACTTACAATAGTGAAAATCATGAAATAAAATAATCATTGATTTGCCGATAAATAGTTGCAGAGTCTTGCGACGCCATTTTTATTCTCTCTGTTCTCTGAAATACCCAACTCTCAAACTGGAGAATAAAGTGATCGCTAGAGCGCGTTCGGCGAATTTTTTGAACACTATATGAGAGATTTCTCCGAGTATTCTCTTCATTTTTTGAACGGTTAGTTCATTTCTCTACATTTGATAATGATAGTGACTATCTTATCCTGAATCTCCTAATGCCCTTATCTTGCCTTATAATTGAATATATACACACAGGTATTTAGATTTATATGTATCAATATTATATATATACACGTGGTATGATAGTGACAGTCTTAGGCTGAATTTCCTAATGCCCGTTATCTTGCCTTATAATTGAAACGTGATCACTAAATCTAATCAAAGTTTAACTTAAGTATATTAGGCTAAATAAAGTAATGTAAGTATTAATCATAGAAAATTTGAGAGAAAGATTTAAAAAAAAATCTTAAAAACCTTTTAATATGAAATCTTAAGTTCAATAATTTGAAAAAAAAAACTTTAAAAACCTTTAATTTGAAATCTGAAGTTCAATAGTTGAAAAAACCTTAAAAACCTTTTAATATGAAATCTGAAGTTCAATAATTTTTCACCTTAAAACCTTTTAATATGAAATCTGAAGTTCAATAATTACCTTAAAAACTTTTTAATATGAAATCTTAAGTTCAATAATTTTACCGAAATAAGAAAGATTTTAAAAACCTTTTTAATATGAAATCTTAAGTTCAATAATTTAACAAAATAATATACAGACATACTCATACTCGCCATTAAAAAGCAGTCTCATTGGGTTATAATGGTCACGTGAAAGAATAACATGTCCACTATGATCCAATGAGACTGCTCAGTTACTAAACACACGATCATAGTAATCTAATGATATTGGCCAGCTAACTTGTCACGTGATCATTGTAACCCAATCAGATTGCTCAAATAGCGTTGATCTTCCATCTTTGTTATCAAGTAATTTACGCCAATTACAATAAATTGAATTAATTTCTAATAATCAATACCCGTCTGTAAATTTTCTTGAGTAAATTGTAAATTCCCTAACAAACAAAAGTTGTTAATAAAAATCCATTCAGCGTTCTTGCGTTATAAGCGCAGATATGCGCTCAGGCTTTTCAGATTTATAATATATATATATACTGTATATGTGTGATATAACGTGACATAATATAATATATATATATATGTCACGTTATGTCGTAAAATGATATATTTAATATGTATATATGTGACAAAAATATGACAGATACGATGCAACGCCAGGGCGCATCCAACTGCTACCTGACGTGTCAAGTAGCAGTTGGATGTGCTATATTTATTTCTAAAAATATATATTTCTTTTTGATTGTATTGTTAAAAATATGCGGATATATGCGAATATTCATATTCAAAAAATATAAAATTATTTTGCGTTTCACGATCAGAAATATGTATATCGATTTTTTTAACGAGTAAACATGATTACCGCCAATGCAAATGATGTTTGATCGACTGTTTATGCATTTCCAGATAGTTCTAATGATTTAGAAAATATGGGATGATTATTTTGCCGCTGATTTCCGCTTTCGACAATTGTGTGTGCTGATCGATTTTCTATTCCCGTTAGAACAGCAAAATTTTTGTTTGTTTTGATTCTGATTTTTTAATGTCTAAACTTTGCTATTAAACATTTTTTCCGAGAATCGGAAGTGACAATACTTTTAATGTACAGTGGTATCTCGGTATACGTCCTTAATCCGTTCCAGATCCTTGCACTTATATCAAACAGGTCGTATACCAAATGAATTTTTCCCATAAGAAATAAAGGGGAAAATGATTAATCCGTTCCCATGAAAAAAAAAATCTTATTGTAATTGGCATATTATACATTGATAGGATTGTACAAAATAATTTAAACATTGCTTAATACTAAAATACATAAATACAGTAGATAAAATAAATGAAAGTATAACTTCGGTACCTATCTGAGATGAGTCGAGTGCTTACTAGGATGGTGTTGAGAAGATAGGAGGAGATGCTTTTGTTTGGCAGTAGAATCCGCTTCCAATAAAACTTTTGGAATCTGAAATTCTGGTGTTTTTCTCTTTCTATTTTCTGTCTCTTTTCCCTATTTGGACCTTGTTGAGGGCTCACCAGGTTTGACTTTTACTAAAAATCTATCCAAAGAACTTTGCTCCTGTCTTCTCCTCAGGATGTTTCGGAAATACGACATTGTTTGGTCATTACAGACAATGCTATTACGACTTGTTATAATTTTTATATAAAGAATGTGTTTTTGAAGATAACACACAATAGACTCATACAAATTCTAGCATGCCAGTCGGTCGTATACCAAGCAAAATTTTTCGCATCCAAACAGGATGTATACTAAGTTGGACTTATTCCGAAGCGGACGTATACTGAGGTACCACTGTATTTTTGAAACTTTATTCCGAAAAGCATTTCAATGAAATTAAATTATAAAAATACGCAATTGAATACAATGCAATACGATCGTGTCCTACATTCCATCCAGCTTTTTTCTTCATAAGTAGCCTACTGCGACGTTTAATGCCGTTTCGTTTAAATCTGATATTTGGTCAAAGTGATTTTATTTATTCCAAAAGTGAATTGAATTTAGTACATTTTTAAAATTATAAAAGAAATTATCGGTTTATATCAATGAATGTCATATTTTTTTTTCTTAAAATATTCTGTTTGATTTCATTATGTAATTGATGAAGGCGAAAACCAAAAACATTAGTAATAAAATTTATTGAAAAGTGTTATTCTACACTGATGTTGGTGCTTAAGTAAATTAATAGTTATTTATATATATTGTTCTAATACTTGATAAAAGGAAGTCGGCTTATACACGGATCAGAGTACATATAATAGTGTGAGTCTTCGTTGAACATTGGAATTAGGTTCCTGAAAATCACTATTTTAACTGAAACGACATTGACTTATACCAGAAAACTCATTGGTCTTATACAGTAGCAGATTTAACATACAATCAATTCAGCATTTGCTGCACCTGGTTTTAGAATCGTGATTTTGATTCTGTTTGATAGGCATTATTTTTGCAATATTGTTTATTGAAAGAGAAAATGGAGAAAACTAATTTATTAAATCTTGATTGTATAAAAATTGAACAATTTTCCAAAGCAGAAACAGTAAGTTTTTAATGATAATCTATTTGCTCATATTACTTTTGCTTTTATTAAAAGAGATTTGGAGTATACTCATTGATTTAATTATTTGAAAAATGGAGGACAAAGTGAGAAGTGTACAGGAAAGCTTGAGAAAAGAATTTTAGTAGTAGTAGTAATGGCAAATAGAAGCACTGTTGTATGCCACAAATATTACTACACATGTATTAAATGATGAGCAAATTCTTCCCCCTACAGGGAATCTTATTATAATATAAAACAAAAATATAATAATTGTGTATTTAATAAAATTTCTTATTAATTTTTGATTTCATAAATCAAAATTAACAACAATCAAGCAGTATATGCCCAGCACAGCCAGGAATAATTTGAACAATTATTTTAGTGAAAAACTGCTTTTGTTTATTTTCATGATTGGCTACAGTTTCAGTTATACTGTTTCATTAATATGGCACTCATAATCAGAAGATTCATGAATTTGTGAATCTGCTTGTCTTTTTGCTATTTGATCTATGTTTAGAATAAAATCATATTCCAGACATAGGATTTTTTTGATTGGAAAATTATTCCATGTATTGATTTAATTTATTATTTTAAACATCATATTTATTTGTTATTTTGATATATAATGCCATTTGTTGACTAAGTTGTTAAATTTTATTGATTGATAAATTATCCAAGGTTAAAATTATTCAATTTTTTTAGAATGCTTTTTCAAAAAAAAAAATCAATAGCCTAATTATTTTAAATCAAAAACATCAGAAAGAATATTTTTGAGTAGGATCTATTTGAATAATCTCTTAAACAGTAAAAAATAAGTTATATCTTTTACTGTTTAAGAGATTATCAGCAAAAACACACATCTAATCCAAAATATATACAGTGATACCTTGGATCACGAACGTCTTGGTTCACGAACAAATCGGTCTACGAACACCATTTGCGAACAAATTTTGCTTTGCTTTACGAACGATGCTTCGGTTCACGAACACATACACACGGAGTGCATGGATCGCATGTGACTCGCTGTGCACAAAACCCTGCACACAGCCTCGCCCCCAGCATGCAATCCAGTTCACCCAGCTCACATGGGTACAGTAGAGAGCCTACAAGTGTTGATATTTTAGTTTTTTTCTTTATTTAATTAAATTTATCCCTTATTATGGCTCCCAAAAAGTTAAGAGTATTAGTGAAGGTGGTGTTAAACATGCTTTCTTCTAATATTACTGTTATATTTATTTCCTTTCTGTATTATTTCCACACATAAAGCCATAATATGTTGAAATTTTTTTTCTAGGATAAAAAATGTATTATTTGGATTTACATTAATTGCAATGGGAAAAATTGATTCGGATTACGAACTTTTCGGATCACGAACAAGGTCAAGGAACGGATTGTGTTCGTGAACAGAGGTATCACTGTACTATATAAGATTAAGGTTAAGGAACGGATTGTGTTCGTGAACAGAGGTATCACTGTACTATATAAGATTTTACTAAACCAAATATTTTATTTATTGTTACATTTTTTACCTACTAAAAACTTGCTTGTCAAACTTTAAAGTTCTCTATTTGGATGGCTGATTACTTTCTCCAAAACCAAAATAATCTTTTTATGAAACATACAAACCAAAATAATCTTTTTATGAAACATTGAAATGTAAGTACTATATATTTTAAATTTTCATATTGTTACCAAAATTCTGATGTTTGTTTTCTTTATTTAAAAATTTTGTTTCTTAGTCCTATGTCTGAAGAAAATTTGCTGATGCATACTTTTGGCTTTATTTTTTGCTGATCAGATCTATTTCCTTAAATTTGTTACTAGTCTTGTATTATAAGGCAGGATTATATTTCTACAATGCTTTCTGGTACTAGAATTGATGCTATTGTATTTGATAACTTTTTTCACTTAATCATTACTACTATATATTGTTCAATAATGAATGAAATGAATGAATGATTTAATTGCAAATTTTAATTGGAAAACATTATATGCAGTTGTTTTACAGAAAGAAAATTATTTTTTAATAAAAGATATCTTAGAATTTACAGGTGTTATGCCCATAATTAATTTTTCGTAACATCAATTCAATCATTTGTTAATAGTGGTATCATTCTGTTCCCTATCATATTTTGACTACACAAGATCAGCTAGATTATAGAGCAGAGGTGGCCAAACTGCAGCTCGCGAACCACATGCGGCTCTTTGGTACCTTCAATATGGCTCCATATGATAAAAGTCAATAGTAAATATGAAGCAAATATTTAAAAAAGTTAAACAAAATTACAGATATATTATTTTTTTTATCTATTTTAAAAAGTAGTATGGCATCTATACGAAATAAATGTATCTAAAATAATTATTGAGATAATTATTTCAGATGAATTTATTTCGTATAATTATTAAAAATTTTTGAAATAATTATTAAGATAACCCAAAAAACTGATGCTGTTTTCATTGATTCAGAAAGAAAATGCAGTTCTCGAGTATTTAAGATTCTCCTATATGGCTCGTAGTGACATGAAGTCATCTAAAATAATTATTGAGATAATTATTTCAGATGCATTTATTTCGTATAATTATTAAGAATTTTTGAAATAATTATTAAGATAACCCAAAAAACTGATGCTGTTTTCATTGATTCAGAAAGAAAATGCAGTTCTCGAGTATTTAAGATTCTCCTATATGGCTCGTAGTGACATGAAGTTTGGCCATCCCCATTATAGAGAAAGGAGATAAACAAGCTGAACCCAGACCCCTGTATAAATTTTTCAAGGTATGGGATTTAATTTGAACCCAGATCCTCTATTAGAAAACTGAAACTCTTCTATCAGTGAATTTGACAGATTGTTCTATTGCAGTATGGTTTAAAGGGGTCATATAAAATATGCATTATTTTTTTTTCTATAACTACTACTATAGGTTTCCAATTATATTTTCTGTCTATTATGCAGGAAATGTGAGAAAATAGGACTTTATTGCATTCTGATGTCTTAAAAACTTTAATTTAATTTAAACTAATGAATTTAGTTAAGAACTTTGAAGCCATCTTGTTACACTCACAAAAATGCACACATAAACAAAGCTCTAAACAGGATAAATACTTTATTAACAGAAATGTTTTTGACCTTATTAGTAGGTCAACCTCAGCTGTGACTGAGGTTGACCTACTAATAAGGTCAAAAACACTGTTTCTGTTAATAAAGTATTTATCCTGTTTAGAGCTTTGTTTATGTGTGCATTTTTGTGAATTTAGTTAAAAAGCTTTAACTAAATTCATTAACTGGTTTTAACTAAGACTTTATTTATTGTCATTTTGCTCATGTCATCACAGCTAAATGACATTAAATGAGATCTTACATCTTATGTGTGTATGTATATACAGTATATATATGAAAACAGAACTAACATTTATTTTTTTGTTAAATAAATTTAAATGAATAGAAAATAATGTTTAATCTAATTTATTAAAATAAAATATTAAAGCAAAATTTTGTAATATCTTAAAATTTATTTAATTTAATTAAACTAATTAATTTCTGAAAAATATAACAGAAAAATGATATCTAGATTATTCTTTCATTAGTTCCTGAGAAATAAATTTTACACTATCAATGGATAACTGCAATGAGCATAATAAATTTTGGGTAATTATTGGCTTAAAAGTAAAATGATCCCATTGATAATTATTGTTAGCAAACATAATTGCAGTATTGTTCTTTATTAGATCTAATTCTATAGCCAAAATAATTTCTCGATGACTTGGGATGAGATTATCTGAAACAAAATGTTTATGATCAAAATTGAATTTAAATTATTTTATAAAATTTTATTGTATAACAATTTTATTGTACATACTTTGTATAACAATTTTTCCAGGTTGTATATCTTCTAAAATAGGTTCATCTAAAGCAAAATTTGGAACTGGTAAGAAATAACGCATGTTAATTGATATTTTCTTTAAAATGTTATTGATGACTCTGGTACATCCTGATATTTCAACCATAGCATTGCAAATAATTTCAGATAATTCTTCAGTTGAAGCTTCAAAAAACAATCCTAAAAGAATAATGAAATATAATAGGGATGCTTGGGTTAACTGGATACAAAAATGTTTATGATTTTGTATTATAAAGCACAAATGCAATATTGCAGTTTTTAAAACATAGAATAATATGGTCATATCCATAAAAGTAAAACAATATTATTTTATCATTATATTTAATCTCAATAAAAATAAAATTTCAAATCTGCCTATTCTGTCCTATATTGTTTGTTATTGGCTGCTTTCACAGTATGACCTGTTATTGGCTTGCTGTGAAAACAATTTGGGCATTCCTCAAACAGCTTTCACAGTATGATCTGTTATTGGTATATAATGTTGTACTTTTATATTAATATAAAATAAAATATATATAATATGTATTTGTTCTTATTTGTATTTTCTGTTGACCATAAAAAAAGCACGGGGTTAAATTGGACAACCCAGTTAACCCCATGTAATCTTGGTCCAGTTAACTCTACAATCTCTCATTTTAAAAAAGTGCCCTACCTGGTCTGCTTGTGCTGTTAATTTTCTTTAACATATCTGTGATATGTTTGTTATGATACAGCATATTCATGCTACCAACAAATAATCTTAAGATTTCATTGTTAATATGAGTTACTGATATCAAAAGAATATGAAAAAAATTTTACATTCACAAAAAAGCACACAAAAAGCAAAGCTCTAAACAGGATAAATACTTTATTAACAGAAATGTTTTTGACCTTATCAGTAGGTCAACCTCAGTTGCAACTGAGGTTGACCTACTGATAAGGTCAAAAACATTTCTGTTAATAAAGTATTTATCCTGTTTAGAGCTTTGCTTTTTGTGTGCTTTTTTTGTGAGTGTAACAGGATCGCTTTAAAATTCTTATTTTACATTCACCTTTCAGATTCAAATTACATGAAGTAACAAGACAATAATACAACAAAAGACAGACATGCTACATTGAGAGAATTGCCATTTGGGGGTGGCTTTGTATACTGAATTTCAATGTAATTCAGATCTCTCACAGATGTAGCAAGTATTCCAGTTAACCTTAGTACCTATTTAATCCCAGTCTCCCCTATATAAGATATTATTGTATGGTTAATAACTTACTATTAGATGATAATATTTAAAATTTAATTTGATTTTAATCATAAAAATCTATACATAATTGTCCTCATATAACTTGCATAAATACATTTTTGAAATGCCATTCCCATTATTGTAACAATAATGTCCCAAGATTTAATATTTTATAGAATAGCAGTACAAAAAAATGTTTTTAATTTTAATTGGGTTTGATTTATCCAGTTATACTGTTGAATTGCAAAAGGGATATACAGATTCCTTGAATTACAAATGTCTGAGTAAGAAATTTTTATATATACAGGTGTCTCTCGCTTTACGCAATTAATTGTTTCTATGAAATAATCGCCTTAAAGGAGTTAAATTTTAGCATGGGTGAGATAGGAATAAGGGTTTCTTAGAAGTATTAAAAAAAAAAAAAAATGAAAACTTTACATCTGTGAAGAAAAGATCAAATTTTAATAAATGAATGGTTGGATGTATGAATTTAATTATTACAAGTCATAAGTAACTAAACATTATATAATTCTGACAATCTTCAAATCAATGTTGAATGGATTGGGTCTAGTGAGTCTGGATCATCTCTCTCTTGCTCTCTTGAAGTCTCTGGGATCATGTGATGATGATCTTCAATTTTTTTAATGAAACAATCAAGACTCAGCTGACGGGCAGCAATCTCTTCCTATCTATCTATATACTTATAAAATACAGATTATGTATGTATGGATGTATGAAACTTTTTTATTTAAAATCTAAAAAAGATATTTAGGAATATGATATAGAATTTTGTTCAGTATCAGTATGGGCATGTCCCTACGTCGCCCTTTTTTTTGGTTGGCCCTTTTTTAGGGCCCTAGGGGGCCCAATTTTTATTTATTTTATGACAATAAATACCAATAGATGGCGCTAAGTGTGAAAGTAAGGGGCTCTCTATAAAGTTCTTTGTAGCAAGTCAAAGAATTCTGAATTTCGCTTGCAACTTTGGCACTTCTAGTTTCATTAGGATCATTTTCTTCAATTATTCTGACAATGCTGTCAATATGCTTAAAATATTCAATCATTTGTTTTGTTGAAAATTATTTGATGGGCTCAGCAACAAAGAGCTTCTGACTTTCATCATTCATGTTGTTTTCTATTTCCAGAAGCTCCTCATTAGTTGAGCTCTGATGAATGGTACTCGAGCAGTTCATTCACATGAGAATTTTTAAACAATTTTTAAATTAAAAAAAAAAGTTAATTTACTTTTTAAAATCGCGTTATAGCGAAAACATGTAAAGTGAGATCATGTATAGCAAAGGATACCTGTACTTTGTTTTAAAATTTTAGAAAATTTAAAAAATTGCACAGGAATTTTAAATGTTATGATAATATTTTAATAATAATCTAGCAACAAATATATTTGTACTATGTAATAGTAGTAATTTAACATGTAAATATATTATTTCAAGATGACAGAGCTTCTATTAAAAATTTTCATGTTATAATTGGAAATTTATATTCAGTGCTCTAAAATAAATAACTTTTAATTTGACTCAATTAATAATTTTATTGAGTCAAATTATTATATATTATTTATTTAATACAGCATAGACAATGGGTTGGATTTCATACTGTTCACTATACAAGTAGACTAAGTAATTAATAAAATTTAAGAAAGAATTACTTTCATAATTTTAGATACACTTGTTACTGGCCACATCATAATGCAGTTGGGTGAAAAGATGAAAGACAGGGTTCAATAAACTGGAGAAGAATTTTTGAGACTCCTCAAAAATTTGGAGGTGAGTGCCAGAATTGAACCCAGGAACATATCCATATTTGCCTGACTTCTATTCTATTTTCTCAATTCTTACTTGCATGAATTCCATTTGCCTGATTCTTAATTGCCCGAAGAAGTTCTGAATCTGGGAATGACTAAAGTTTTCATTGAGAGTCAGATTCAAATTAAAAAATTATATATTTAAAATAGTATATTATTAAAATAGTATAATTATATAAAAATTATACTATTTTTATTAAATAAAAATATATTATATAATAAAAATATATCATACAGTAGGATATGCAGTACTGTATTTCTTACTATCTTGTATAACAATTGTGTGATATCATAATGTTTCCAGAGATATACATTGCAATGCCTTTTCTTATTATACTATCTTCAGACCATAATTCTGGCATCATAATCTAAAATGCAGGTATGTGCATTGGGCCTAAGCTTCTAGTAGTTTTACAATGTATTGTTTTCTTTCAGTATGATTGTTGAATTTCTACATATTATAAAATGCTATTTTAAAATGTAGATTGAAATTTATTAAAAAACTATTTCACTTATTTAAAGAAATTAATATAATCAATTTTCCCAAACTATAAACACATACTACTATAAATGAGGTATAATATAAAATTTTCTAATGTTTATTTAAGAATCATTTCATACTAGGTTCACTAGTATTGGTCATCAATGAAAGTCAGTGATGTCTTTCAGATACATTCATTTAAACTGCTGCATTCATATTGAGGCATTACAATATCCGTGTTGTCTCAATGATACAAGAATGTCTGAGTTCTTCCAATATATCTAATTCACCATTTGAAATGTTGCAGTTTTACTAATTAGCAGATATCAATCAATTATTGATTTGAATAAAAGACAAGCACACATTTTTCTTTTCTTATATTTTGTATTTTTATTTTGATTCTAGCTATGATTTTAAATTTTATCAATATTAAAGATTTTATAAATGAAATAGAAAATTATCTTGTTATTTAGGATATCAAAAATAATGAATATAGTAACAAAGTAGGGAAACAAAATGCTTGAGAGTAAATTATAATAATTCTCCTTCTGCTTAGAATAATTAATAATAATTCATTGTCTCTAGATAACTATTTCTAATTCTAATAAGACTATAACTAGTTAGAAATACTGTATAGTACACACAATACTAGCAATGACTGATACCAATTATGCATAAATGTTTTTGTGGCAAATACTATTGACCAGTGTTAGTACTCAGTGTGAAATGGCATGCCTTAAATATTAAATTAATTAACATTATTAATTAAATGTATTATTTCATATTTTAGAGTTTATATAATGTTAATTGCCATTTATTAATGCTTTTTGTACTGATATTTTATGATGTTATCCAAAAGAAATTACTTTGATTGGTTTTAGTGCCAAATGATGTACATATAATATGGTGATTTTTGATATTTTCAATGAAATTTGCATGTTCTTTGATTGTTCTGATAAATAAGCAAATATCAATGATGATTATATACTTATTGGAGACACATGATTTGCATTTTCTAGAATGCATATCTCATTTTATTGTGGCAAAATTTTTTTGGGCATATTATTATTTCACCTTTTTATCTTTTGTTTTGTTGTTCAAAGCATTATAAGATATTTAAATATTGATAGGGGAATCAGAAATTTAGCATTTTATAGTGTCTGTTTCACATTTAGCATTTTAAAGCATTTTGTAAGAAAATTTAGTTTTTGGATTAATACAAGTATTTGGATCATAAAATATGGTAATTGCATTAAATAATTTAAATCTCAAAAATATAACACAAGAAATTAATAAAATAGCAAAACATTCAATAATTCTAACTAATGTAAAATGAAATTTATAGTTCAGTTATCTTAAATTTAAAAGTTTTAATGAAATAAGGAATTTATATTTTAATCATCATTAACAAGTAGATCCAATATAATTACAAAAATAAAACTATACATATGGAATGGAATCTTCAAACCAACAAGATTCGATTTGTTTCAATTATCATTAAAAATAATTGCTTTTAAAAGGATGAAGAAGTCATTCAACAATTTACAAATCCAACCAAATGATACGATAAAATAAATTTCGACATCATCATCCTTCATTTTGATTTTTTGGTTTTAATTCAATTGTATTTACTGAAAAATATTTCAGTATCTACACTATTAGTTAGAGTTCAGATATATTTTAAGGATACTTCAGAAAAGTTTAGAAATCTCATTTTTATTGCCAACAAGATCTGTAAAGGCTCTATTGTACTTTTTATTTAGCTGAATACTTTAAAAAATGACCATAAAAAATATTCATATCATTCTATAAAATTATCTATGCTCATATGTCAGAAAAATAGAATCTTGCTTTTATTGCTGACAAAGACTTATTATCAATACCCTTTATATGAGCAGCAATTGCTGGATTAAAAAGTGCAGATTTCATTCATTTCCTAAAAAATTTTTTCATTTTCAGTTGTGTGACTAGAAAGATTTTATGATAATTATGCATTGAATATGCAAATTGTTTTTCCAAATTTTTCTTTTGCATTTTCATTCCTACAAGATTCTGACATAGCAAAATGTTTAAAGACAACCAACAATTAGCATAACTCAAGTTTTGCATTCATATATGTCACTTCATTTCAGAATATGTGTGCAAAACAATAAGACATGTCCACCAGCTGAATAATCAACTTGCTAATTTTTAGTGAAATTACACATTAGAATTACTAAATCACTGACATTTTTTATAATACAGTATTGTGATTGCTGGTATATTGATATTTTATTTTCACTTCTTAAATAATTTTCATTCAGATGATAATTCAGTTAGACTCATTTATAATAAGCATGGAAATTAACACAAAATTTCCATTATTAACATGAAAATAACTCTTATAACTAATAGCACTTACTGTGGTTGAGTTACTAATTCTTCTCTAGGTACTTTTCACTTGTACTGCTAACGTTTTCGGTCCCTCCGACCATCTTCATGTCATTCAACAAGTTTTCATGTCTCCTTCTTTTAAAAGAAGGAGACATGAAAACTTGTTGAATGATAGGACAGCAGTAGACCTCCCAGCAGCCTGGAAATACGCACTACAACAAAATGAGAGAAGATGACGGAGTTAGTATATGATTTCAACTCTAACCTTTCTTAAATTTATTGCAATTTTTTAAGTTTTTAAAGCTGCTACGTCATGCTAAAATTTATTACGTCATCGACCAACACATCAGTTACCTAGAGAATGCTTAATTAGAGATGATGTTCTAGAAGCTTCAATATTTTTTCAGTTTAACTTTAAATCTGTGCAAGAACTATTTAAAGAGTTCGAATCAACGATATTTAAAAAACACAGCCTGATGATGGTCGGAGGGACCGAAAACGTTAGCAGTACAAGTGAAAAGTATCTAGAGAAGAAGTAGTAACTCAACCGCAGTAAGTGCTATTAGTTACAGAGGTTAAGCGGTGTTTATTAAATATGTATTAACATGAAAAAATTGTCGGTTCCAAATATTTCATGTATAACCATTTTCCACAGTAGTATTTCTTCCTGCATGATAAAAACAGATTTGTTATTCTCATATAATATATGGGGCACAGTCTCATTTGTTTGCTGCCACAGGAATATTGGTCCCTTTCATAGATGTGCTGTGTATAACAAATAAGTCATTTTTCCTGCTTATACAAGAGTATATATGTATACATTGATATATATATCAGCCAGTTTGCCAGAAAAATCATCCAGGTGAGGTAGCCAGCAAAAAGAACCCATGGAGAATATTGCTAGATATTCAAACTACAAATGAATATACTCCAAATGAACCTACCGGTAATTATTTGCCAAATTTATCCCTTTATAAGTTTTATAGATTATTTAATGATTTGAAATAATTTAAAATTAGTTTAAATTATTTCAAATCCTATTTAATAATTAATAAATATTTTAATTATGAGATGGTGCTAAAATTAGTTTAAATTATTTCATATCATTAAATTTCTGTTAAGCTTATCAAGGGATAAATTTGACAAGTAATTATTGTTAGATATATTTGTAAATATATCCTGAATGCTTTCATAATATCATTATAATAAGAAATTTTATTTATTATTATGCAATATTATGCACTATACTGCAAATTACTGAATATTATTTAAATATTATACAGTATTATATTTAAATATAAAATAATAATTTGTAACTGTTGACATTTCTATATAAAGCCACTATTCTAGTAAGCAGTTTTGACAGATAAATAAATGAAAATAAATGAAATTTCAAATTGACAAAAAATTATATAAATATTTAATTTAAAAGTATTTATTGATGATTGATAATATACAATTTACATTTTATTAAGTAAGTTTACAAATTTTGTTTAAGCTCAATGCATTATTAATTAGATTAACTAATTGTTTTGCCTTGTCATTATCTGTATGATTTTTATGGAGAATAAATAATAACAGAATGTTAAGTCAAAAATTTGGACAGCAATAATATTATTAAGTCAAAAATTGAAAGAAAGCATTAGAAAAATATGTTCCAATTTCAATTTATATTTGGAAATGTTAGATTTTGGCAAAAAGGAATACAACAAATAAAATTCAAACCAATGGGAATTGAGCAAGTGCAATTTGATAACTGGATTTGGGCAAATAGAATTCAAGACAATGGGAATCAGGCAAATGAAATTTGGGTAATCATGCCTTAACCAACACATGTTCAGTTTTATATTGATTTAATTAACAAAAGTAATGAATAGTTGAAAGAAATCAAACAAGAGAATTTACAAATATTCAAAGAGAAATTCCATTTAGCTGAAAACAGTTTTTTTCTTAAGATTATGTATTTGGTTTTCAAAGATAATGAAAATATTTAATAAATAAAATATTTTTTCATCTGAATATATTTATTTAAGTTATAATTACTGGCAATACAAATATTAACTCTTTCATTAGTCATTTTAAAAAATGGTAAATTAAAAATGAAAAAATCCAGAAGTAAATTGTGATCCACCCATATTGATTTAATTTGATGTCATCTATTGGTGCATTTATATGTCAACATTATAAAATTAACAATTAATTCATATTAACTATTTATACAATTATCATTTTAAATATTTATGTTTAAAAACAATCTTGTTTTTGAATTAGTTATATATTAAATATTAATTACAATAGTTTATAATATAAATGAAAGAATAATTTTATTTTTCATGGTAAATAAAAATACAGGGTGAATCCAAAAAACTGGGCAAAACTTTACGGAGCGATAAAACACAGCTATATAAGCAATATTCATCAAAGAATGTATAGTCAGAACACAAACGGTGGGAAGTAAAAAGGTAGAGTCACATATAAAGAATTAACACAAGAATGAGAGGAGATACTTCAGAAAACATTTTAATAATAGGAATTTAATTGATGTACATGCTCAAAGAAATTGCTCAAAAGTGCTTCTGCCAGCTGTAATGCAGGCTTCACACCTGCTGGCGATATTTGGGAAATGCCTGGTGTCTTAGCAAATGTGCGTCAGTCCCTATCCCACAGGAATTTTGATTAAATAAAGTTTGCATTAATTACATTTTTTATATTTCGGGAATTCTCAAGAATTCTTGGGAAATACAATTTCCCGTTCTCGATTCCCGAAGATTCCAAAATGTCGGGAATTTGGAAACACTTTGTGAAGCCTGCATTACAGCTGGTGGAAGCACTTTTGAGCATGTACATCAATTACATTCCTGTTATTAAAATGTTTTCTGAAGTAAAAATAATATTTACTATTATAGGCATTATTACAGATGATCAACGAAAATTAAATAAAAAAGATTATTTCGGAATTTTCGAGAATTCTCAGGAAATACGATTTCTCGTTCTCGATTCCCGAAGATTCCAAAATGTCGGGAATTTGGAAACACTGCTAGAGTACATACATAGTTGAAGTGATTCACCAACAGCACTCAAAATTGAATATTTCAGCATGTATTCTAGTTGTTCATTTTTTCCATCAAACATATCAAATTTCCTGTAATATGATTTTTTCCCGAAAAGTCGAATTTTTCGTACAAAAATACTTGTATTCTAGTTGTTCATTTTTTCCATCAATCTTATCAAACTGAAAAGCTTCAGAATTATTTCCTGTAATATGATTGTTTCCCGAAAAGCCGAATTTTTCGTACAAAAATAAATCTACAATCCGAACAGCCTATTAGCTTGAGATAGTGCATCCTATTAGCTTGAGATAGTGAGGAGATAGGTTCAACGTGATATTCTCATATATTAACATGAATGGAATACATGTATATTATATATACTAAAATTCATACATTATCCGTCGATGCAATAATTTTACCAGACTCGGAGCACTTCAAGAACATTCGGCCCTCACTCATCGATGGCAATGTAGTCATTATATGTAGTGTTTCCGTGCGATAATTCCTTCCCGCCGTTCTCGGGAATTTTTCGTTTTTCCGTTCCCAAATCCCGAGAAAAGTTTGTCGGGAAATAGGGAAAATCGACTCCTAGAACCAATAATACCCAAAATGGGAAATGAACGTACTACTCACACGACCTTTTACTTCTCACCGCTTGTGTTTCGACCATACATTCTCTGACGAATATTGCTCATATAGCTGTGTTCTATCACCCCGTAAAGTTTTACCCAGTTTTTCGGATTCACCCTGTATAAAAAAGTTAAATTAATTTTTTATTTAAATATCAGTTACTAATGCTTTTTTACCTTATACAGTCTAAAAATTTGCAATATTAAAAAAAATAATAAGGGATAAAAAAATCATTATACTGTATATCCTCCATTCAATTAATAAAAAGTAAAATTTATTTTAACAAAACTTATTTAACAAATTTTTGAAAATTACATACCTGTTAGTTCTGAAATTTTGCTAATTAATTTGTGACTAAATTCTTCAGATTGTTGGATATCAGAATTAATTTTATCTTCTGAAACATATATTACAGGTATATATTATATAACTATATTTTGTTTGAAAAATTGAATTAATAATTATATATAATTGTTAATTCAGTTTATATATTTCAAAAACAATATTTACTTTCTAAATAGTTAATCTTTGATAAGAATTTTGTAATGTATTTAATAACAGATTTTATTTGTGAAACATGATCAATAAATTCTTCTCCAAGAAGTACAGGATCCTTTCCCTAGAATTTAATACATTTATAATAAATATTCATTCTAAAAAAGAAACTTTTTATACAACTACTCCCTGACTTACATAAAATTCTGAAAAATGTAAGTCAAAAAAATAATTTTTTAACAAAAATTCTAGATTAAAAATTCCTAGGCTAGGTGACTATAATGATAACTTCTATACATTATGGCATCATATTGTTCCTTGGATGAAAATAAGGCAGTGCCACATGGAATGATATCATATCAATAATATGAAACTTAAGATCAATAAACAATCATAAAAATATAAATAAATCAAGTAATATGAAATTTTAATATAAAATAATACTTTGAACTCATTATTTACAAATGTAGTAGCTATTTATACTATATTTAAAAAAATTTTAAAGATTATAGAAAATATTTTATTTAAAGTTGAATTTACATAAGCTATTTTTTATGTAAGTTGGAGAATGGCTGTATATAGTTTTAAGTAAAAAGTCATCAAGTAACAATTCAATTTTTCAATGTCCATATTGAGAAAATTAAAAACTTGTTACAGTGAAGCTAGATTTGTTGCTTTCTTGTGCTTACTCTTAGTGTCAATGTTGAAGATTAACACATTTATTGAATGTAGAGAATATATAAAAATATATATGTAGTGATCACTAACTCAAAATGTTAATACTTAATGCTTTATTGTATTAAATTGAAGATATTGATATGCAATATACAATAATTCAATAATCTTTATTTAATTTCAAACTTACAGCAGAGAATTGTTTTCCTAATTTTGGAATATCTTTTACTACTTCCATTTTTTTTTGCAATGCATCAACTAGTAATTCAAGAGCAGGTATCAAAGAATTAGAGATGTCCACTACTATTGCAATAACCATAACTGACGATGATATAAAATATGAACTCTGAAATTTATTTCATTTATTAAATAATAACATATATTTTCATAAATTTAAGATGAAACTTTTTAAATTAGTCTATAGAAATTGAAAATATAAATAAAATATAATTTTAAATTGCAAAAACAAACATACCACATTTTTGGAGATCACATCAATTATATCAGCTTTATTTATGTCAATATCTTTTTTTTTTAAGATTTCTATTGCTTTTTCTGAAATTATTTGGTCAATATTGATGCTTGTCAATAAAATTTCTTTATTCCAAACTTCTAATGATTTTTTGGGATATTTGAGCATTTCATTCATAAGCTGAAATTAATGGTATTTTACTTAATTGATTTTTATTAATAATCTATTAGATTCATACAAAATATTAAACAAAAATTGTTCTTTGAAAATGTATTTATCATATTCTAATAATAAAAATTTATAAATCTAAAAACATTTTTAGTGTGAAATAAATACTGTATTGAAATATAATTTTAAATGTTATTTGTGTACAATATTTGTTAGTAAAGATTTACTGAGAATAAAAATGTTAACAATGTTCTAATATTTGTTTTCAGCAATCTCATATTTAGAAATTGTTCCAAATCATGTTTTTAACAATATATACAGTGAGTGTAAAAAGTATTCGTACACCTCAACATATGGGGGAAAAAAGATCTGCACGGGAGCATAAATGAATATTTAGAAGAAATAAAAAATGCATGTAGTTTAGAAGTGTTAGCTTTATTTTTCGGAACACAACCAGATCGAAATAACCAGAAAAAATGTTTGAAACTTACAAACAA
>AYEL01072020.1:0-23590 GCA_000484575.1 Olivierus martensii
ATCCAACCAAATATTAACAATGCTCAAAATTTTGATGAACTTCACCTAAAGACACAGGTGTACGAATACTTTTTGTGTGCATAATCATGCAACATATTTCTTTGTTTGTAAGTTTCAAACATTTTTTCTGGTTATTTCGATCTGGTTGTGTTCCGAAAAATAAAGCTAACACTTCTAAACTACATGCATTTTTTATTTCTTCTAAATATTCATTTATGCTCCCGTGCAGATCTTTTTTCCCCCATATGTTGAGGTGTACGAATACTTTTTACACTCACTGTATATAAGTTATATGTACAAGTATCTCTCTGTTTACAAATTTTCAATTAAACAAAGAACATAAATCTATTCTGTTTTTTATTTTATGAAGATAATTTTCATAAGGTAACACACAAGCATGATCAGTAGGATACAACTATTTAATAAACACAGTTATATACATAAATAAAATTGTAAACAAAAAGTATTTTCAATCTAACAAGGCCATCTTCAGTTCATAAAAGAACAAGTTAGAATTTTTAGAATAGAACAGACTATTGTTCTTGTATGTATTGTTCTTCAATTATTATTTATTTATGTATATGATATTAGTTGTACTTTAACGTATTATCTATGTTTTTTCCATTCCTTAATTTTAAATTTTATATAATGTTCTTATGTTCCAAAATGTTATACCTTCGATTTGTAAGCTGAGGATGACTTAATAAAGTCGAAAGCGCTTCAGTGATTTGTCTGTTTTTTCCACTGTAAAATAGTGCTAGTTTTGATTTATAATTTCTTGTTATCAAGTGGAAGTTCCTCCTTAATATTAGAACAGACTATATAGTTCAAAATACAAAAGCTCTTCTAGCATATGTGAGTCCAGTTATATCAGAGGTGATATAAAAACAAAACATATTACATTTTTAGAGATCATATCAATTATATTAGTTTATTTATGTCAATATCTTTTTTTTAAATTTCCATTGTTTTTTCTAAAATTATTTGGTCAATATTAATGCTTATCAATAATATTTCACACATATCAAATTGGATGGAACTATTCTTAAAATTTTAAAATATTTATATTCAAGTGTTAGTGCTATATAAACCCAAAATTCTGACATTACTGCTGCATAATTATGTTTTAGAAAGGTTTCTCGTATGCCATTCAACTTGATGTCAAATTGGACAGACCTATTAGAAGCTATTGTTTATTTTAAAATTTTTTATTACCCAATCAATGGAAATAAAACACACTGCTTAACTTTGAGTCTAAAGTTCCTAGTAAATATAGCACTTGAAGCAGTATAAAAAAAATTTATATTTTATACTGCTTCAAGTGCTATTTTTATTACCCATCGTTAAATTTTACATTAGTGCCATAGATTACCAAAGTTCCAACAGTAGTGCTACATAATTATATGCTTTATAACAACTTTTTAAAATATGTTTTTAAAATATGTGTCACATGATATCTTCTGTCAGAATATAATAGCTCATGCATAGTTTAATGATTTCTTTGTATTTATTAGCATTTTCTCATTATTGCTATATTTCTTTCAAACAGTTGAAACCAAGATACTGTACAGAAATTGCTAGTTTCAGGAATAAGATTTCTGTTTAATTGTACTGTATAATCCTATTTATAATGTAATTATTCTTACTTAAAATTAGATTCAACATTTTACTTATAAAAATATTTAAGTCTACATGATTCTGTTTTTTTTTGGAAATAATACATTACTTATTCATGACTGTTCAAATATTAATAATAGTTTGACTTAGATTTGTTAAGTTTTCTAAGGGCTTATAAAATCATAAAAGCTGAAGTTAAGCATTATTTATTTTGAACATTTTTATTATTATTATTTAATTCAAATTTAAATCAATTTTAGACAGTAATAAGAATTTAATGATAAATATGACTTGGAACATTTACATAAATATTATGTTCCAAAATGGGATTTAGATGATTTTGTTAAGTGTTTCATTTGTAAACTATCCATACTTATTAAAAAGAGAAACAAATATTAATATTCTGAAGTTTGCTGAAGAATTTCAAAGAGAATATATATATTGCTAAGAAGAACAGAAAATTTTACAAGTTTTGGGTTTTAATTGGAAAAAAATATGACAGAAGAAAATTTTTGATAGAATGAAATGACATTATAAATGATTATTAAATTACCTTTTCTTAGAAGCCAAGGATTCAAAAAATGTATTTATTTAAAAAAGTGTTCAATGAAAAAGTGTTTGTGTAAATCCTCTTCCATGTTGTGCAAGTCTAGATATAATAGTGAACCTTGTTGCAATAACTTAGTGAATGCACAAATAATTTATAACAAAACTGAAATAGAGTATAAGTTTTAAATAAGTTCAATTTATTGTAGCAAATTAAATAAAAATTATTTTAAGCATTGATAACTTATATTTTTGTTTATTAATTTATATTGGTAAAATTATTTAATTGAAATTAAAATGCTTGACTAATTTTATAGATAAACAGTAATACAGATCTTTTTAAAATAGGCTACTCATGCAATACAAAAATGAATTTCAAAACAACAAAAAAATAAAACAAAAATAGCTAACTGAAATAAAGTGCAGTACATTTAATTAATTAAAATATTAATTATGATTACTTTTACCAGCTCTTTTAGATAAATCTCTCCAGTTACTGACATCTCTTGGAAAAGCCTAAAATTTAAATATTTTACTATATACTTTGCACTTTTATCACTCCACAACAGTAAATGTTATAATTTACCAGTCTTTGAAGTTTTACAGCAGTAATATATATATATATATATTACAGTAGGATATATATCCACGTTACATTGCATAGTATCACACTATACAACAGACTTTTTTTAATGAATATATACATACTGTATGTCCTCTAGACCACATGGTGAGAAACTACACTATTGTCTGGGAAAATGTATGTATATTACTAAAGCAAATGGAAAGAATTATTAAATCTGAGTTTGAAGAAGAAAAAAATGTATTAAAGTCTGTATGCTGTAAGACCATATTGAACAAGCATTTAAAAGTGATTTTTGTAATCCTTTCCCTACTTACATTTTTTTTTTTTTTTTTATTTTATTATATCTATATGTTGGGAATTGGCAATTATGTTTACTGCTGTGTTAATTTTTTGTAAAATAATTTTTTAGAATTATATTTTAAATTGTTTGATTTTGATTTTTTTAATCATTTGATTTGATTCACAGTTATTAGTAATAATTTTTTCTTGTTTAATTTTTATAATACACGAGAAATTTACTTTTCATATTTCAAATCTTCAACTATGAACATTTCATGCTCAAAAAGAAATCAGTATTCTCCAAGGGCTAAATGGCAGATTACCTGCTGGTGGAATGCGGCCACGTTACATCGCGTAGTATCACACTATACAAGACTTTTTTTAATGAATATATACATATTGTATGTCCTCTAGACCACATGGTGAGAAACTACACTATTGTCTGGGAAAATGTATGTATATTAACGCAACACACCTTTCACTAACAGGTAATCTACAATTTTGCCTTTAAAATTATTCAGTCTTCATTTACCTCATCTGATGCTTCTACAACGGCATTCACAATTGATCCATCCATTCCATAATCTTTGTTTACTTCAGCAATTGCTCTCTTGATTGTGAAAAAAGCATTGGGTATTTTGCCTTTAAAATTATTCAGTCTTCGTTTACCTCATCTGATGCTTCTACAACGGCATTCACAATTGAACCATCCATTCCATAATCTTTGTTTACTTCAGCAATTGCTCTCTTGATTGTGAAAAAAGCTTTTATAATAGATTCCTATTAATTAAGAATTATGAAATTAAATATTTATAAAATATATTTTATATTCTTGCTTTATTAATTTTTACCTTCTCTATAATTCTCATATTAACTAATCCTCCTTAATCCTTAATTTAGAAATATAGTATAGTACTGTATAAAATCTGTTATATTAAAAAAATAAATTAATAAAGCAAGAATATTAATTAAAATGCTTAAGGAAATAGATTATAATAATTATTAATAAATTTTTGATTACTTTTAATACATTTTCGTCCACTAGAAGTTGTATTAATTATATTCAGGAGCGTTTCTAAAATCAGTGGCTTGCAAGCAAAAAAAATGGATAAAAGCGTTCGTAAATTTTACTGACGATTATCAGCCCTTTTTAACAGTTTCTCTGCTTAATTTAATTTTAATAATTACAGTATACAACAGCAATTCTCAATCTATGGTGCGTACCACTGGTGGTACGCGATGGTATTATAGGTGGTACAGGAAAGATAAACTATTTTTGAAAAAAATTATATTTAATTAATTAATTCAAGTAATATAAAACTGGTATAAAAAATAAATTAAACTATATCTCCATTATATCGATTACTGCCTTTGTCAGTTCTTTATCATAGACAAAAATGCCCAGACTTATTGCACTATAAAGAAATTCTAATCATACGCCATTTTAGCGCCATATTGCGCAATTGCCAGCGTAATTGTTTTTATGCTGTACTTACTGTATAGGTTAGTTTGAATTTGCTATAGTGGGAACTGGTATGAGTGCTTGGTCCATGACATCCAATGTTAAATTATAATTCAAGAACACTGTTTTTAGTTTTTCATACAAACAGAAAAAGCGGTACAATCGCAGTTTTTCAACGTGAAAAATTGATGCCATGCTTGCAACATGGAAGATTTTTAAAATAATACACACTTAAATTTTTGGATTCGGAGAAAGAATGATTTTAAAGCTAAATTTTTAATGTCATTTTGCATCAGTTATTTATGTGGAAAGGATTTTCAACAATGTTATATTTAAAAATAAATATAAAACAAAAATTGCAAATAAAGCTAAATTTTTAATGTCATTTTGCACCAGTTATTTATGTGGAAAGGATTTTCAACAATGTTATATTTAAAAATAAATATAAAACAAAATCAATACTTGAACCTAATTTACGCTTAAAACTAAATAACATATAGGATGAGTTCCAAACCTCAACAGTAAGTCATCAGTGATTAGTCTCTTTTGACAAAATAACATCAGTTTGTTTCTGGAACGATTTGCTGAATGTGGAGATAAGATGGCGGCTAACATGGTGATGAAGAAGACAATAATGAATGTTACAACTTTATTAGCATCATTAGAAAGCACTAAAATTTATTTGCTAGTAAACAACAACGATGATAATGATTTATAACACACACTAACTTTTAAAATCTTATCATCTAGTAGGAACTACTTTTTTCACGAAGTTGGATAAACGGAAGTTGTAAACCGGTGTCAACAGTCTTACCATCTTTCAAAGGCGATTACAGTGATGACCGTTTGATGAGCTCAACACTGATTGGCTTGTTGAGCTTTGGAACGGTTTGCTGAAAATTTTACTCATCACTGATTAGTCTATTGAGGTTTGGAACGCACCCTTTCATTTGACTATTGCGATCACGTGAGTATTGCCTTTGGAGATACGTCGTGGACTTAATCCTAATTTATTTATTTTCGTCTTGCTTTAATTAATTAATAAGTAACTGTATTACAGATTGAAGACTGATTTTGTTTACTTTTTTAGTTTTATTGTTTAATATACATTCATTAATTATTATTTAAAGAATTGTATTTAGTTTTATTACTTAATAAAGGCTGATTTATTTTATTTAATAAAATATGGAAGTTTTTTAGTTTTGATTTTGTTACGCCATGAAGATTTTATTTTTGTTTCATGTTCTTTTCTCTTTAAGCAATTCTTTTTGTTCAGTTATTTTTTCCCTTTCAATAAATAATTTATGAAATAATCCAATACAAGAATTTTGTTATTTTTTGCTGTTTGTGTGTTGTTATAATTCCAACCTTCTTTTTGTCCCCGATTTCGTTCCCAAAAATATGGTCACCGTACTTATTCCTCACGTAAGAACAAGACGCCATCTTACTTTTAGAATAATCTCGAATACGAATATTCTTGATTATGAAATTTTTTATTTTTTTAATTTCGTGTTCTTCTATCTTCAGATTTTTTATAATATTGAGGATAAAAATACGAATTACGATTGCAGTGAACACCATCTTACTTTTAGAATAATCTTGAATACGAATATTCTTGATTACGAAATTTTTTTTTTTAATTTCGTGTTTTTCTATCTTCAGATTTTTTATAATATTGAGGATAAAAATACGAATTACGATTGCAGTGAGGCTTTGAAACTTTATCTTCTTCTTGAGTGCTCTGCTATTAGAGCAGGTCCTTTGAGCTATTAGGAAACCTAGTAAAAGGATGTCAAGAATTTGGAATGAAGATAAATGTTGACAAGACTAAAGTAATGTGTGTGGGAGGTGAATGGAAAGAGGTGAAGGCAATGATAAATGGTGAAAAAGTTGAACAGGTGGACGAATTTAAATACCTTGGCTCATGGATAGACTCAGAATGCAAGAGCAGCAAGGACATCAAGAGAAGAATAGGAATTGCTAAAGAAGCTTTTAAACGAATGCAAAGAATTCTATGTGGGCCATTAGCCTTGGATATTAGGAAAAGAATGGCCAAATGCTTCATTTGGAGTGTCTTTCTCTATGGAGCAGAGACATGGACCATGAGATCCTTGGACATCAAAAGAATCGAAGCATTTGAGATGTGGGTATGGAGAAGACTAGAAAGAGTAAAATGGACTGAAAAGATGAAAAATGAGGATGTTCTCAAGAAAGTAAAAGAAAAAAGGAGACTACTCAGAGAAATTAAGAAAAGAAAAGCAAATTGGATTGGTCATAGAATCAGGGAAAAGGGTCTTTTTGCAGATGTACTAGAAGGATTAGTTGAAGGAGGGAGAAAAAGAGGAAGGAGAAGAACTAAAATGACAGATGATCTAAAAAAAAGGAGAATGCTACCAAGATATGAAGAGAAGAGCCCACGACCGCAAAACCTGAAACTTTATACATGAAAGTATTTTTATCAATATTTCTTCTCGCTACGAACTATAACCGCTTTACTCGTGACGTCACTGCCATCTCAAAGTGGTGGAACAGACTATAGAGCTTGATATTAAAAAATTGTGTAAACAAACTGAAGATTCTCATTAATTAAAAAGCTTTTAATAATAATTTGATTATATAGTTTTTTATGTAATAATTTTGAAAATAATAATAATAATAATAATAATAATAGATATTTTGTTTCTAGTTAAATATTTAATTTTTATTATGGTAATTATGTTTTGTTACCAAAAAACTAAAATAAATATTTTTTATTTTCTTATATTTTCTATTTTGATGCCGAATTTTTTTTATAAATGGTGGAAACTTTATACATGAAAGTATTTTTATCAATATTTCTTCTCGCAGACGAACTATAACCGCTTTACTCGTGACGTCACTGCCATTTCAAAGTGATGGAACAGACTATAGAGCTTGATATTAAAAAATTGTGTAAACAAACTGAAGATTCTCATTATCTATTTTTTAATTCTCCATATATAATGCCTAAATTGGTGCGCGCCGCCAGTTTGAAAACTTGTTTTGAAATCTAAGATACAGTAGTTTTTGGAATGAATCTTTAACACAACGAAATTACCGATTCGTGTTTTAATCATCAGTCGGTTGGAAGCTGATCTTTAATTCTTTAATGTATATTTTTGTCACTCTTCAATATGGACGATGATAATGTGCATGAATGTTCTGCATATTTGCCATAATGCTGACGCGTAACTCAAACAACCATGTAAAATACAGTTTTGGTCTCGATCTTGAATTATGGTCAAGAATTTAGCCTTCTGCTTTCTTGTGTATATGAAGGGTATGGCCCACCCGCCTTGTCCTCCGAAATTTCAACCTGGTCACTTCCTGATTTATTATGAACGCACTTTCTGGAGTTGCTTGGTGTTTAACTAATGTTCAAATAAACAATTTACTTCACAATTTTTCTTCTTAACCTTATAATTTAAGCCATTAGCTGTGGAATATTCCTGAAATAATCCTCAATAATTCATGATAAACAACATTCGATTGGATTAAATCCAAAATCGCGGAATATCACAATTAATATCTTAATCCGCGCTTAGTAGATCCCGTGATTCATCTATGACACACAAAGCGCCATAGGACACGTAACTAACTTTTCAAATCGTGATTTTAATGCGTTCTTGTGCACGGAAATTTTTTCTTTCTAATCCTTATAGTATTAAAACTTTATAAATTATCAGAAAGTTTATAAAGCTTGAATATTTTAAGCTGAAAATTTTTTCTTTCTAATCCTATAGTATTAAAACTTTATAAATTATCAGAAAGTTTATAAAGCTTGAATATTTTAAGCTCTCCGAAATTTTTAGTGATATAAATATAGCAATCTTTATTTGGTCATCCCAAATAATTTTTACAATATAGTACGAATTAATCATTTTACACAACGGTTGAATTTTTAATTTTGTTACTTGTTTTATCCATGTTATCAAATTTTATTTAGAAATGTTCGTATTGAAAAATTTGACTTTCGCCTAACATTATTGAATTTAAGATATATCAATTAATAAAATTATATGGAATTTATTATTCAGAATTGGTTTTTAGGCGCGTTTAGTTAATTCTTGTAGCTTCATATCACCAGTTTTCATTCTGGCATTCCATAAAGATTCTTGTCATTTTTGCTAAATTGTACTGCAATAATTTCTTTTTGTGCTCTGAAATTATTCATTTTTCCAGACCCATTTTAAAATGGTTCTAGAAAAATGATAGCGTTAACATTCTCGAATCAGAAGAAATCAACTATTGAAATATATCTGTGACATTATGCTGAAATGTGCTGCATATACGAGTATATATATTTTGCTGCAGCGAAATTCTTCGAGAAATTTAAGTTTGAATTTCATGACTAAATAAATGCCAACTTCTCAGAATTTTGAATTATTTCTAAGTAAATTTAATGTATTTTATTGTATTCGTTTTGTGATGTAAAGTTTCACAGTTTGTATAGTGTGAACTTCTTCCAGAAATTCAGGTTTGAAAATAGCAGCTAATAAAATGCTAGCTTCTCCATGCAGTATCATAGGTTATTTAAACATCAATTAATTGTTTTTGTGTCGAATTTCAATATATAAATTGCATCAGTTTGTACTTACTGTGAAGTTCTTCGAGAAGTTCGTGAAATTTTTTAAAGTTTAAATGAGAATTGCAAAATTATCCACATTCTATATTTTATATTTCGTATATATTTATTGTTTATGTTGAAACTTAATACAGTATAATGTTTTTATCGCAGAGATATTATAATATATGCTTTTCCTAATATTTTGTTAGTTTTCAGTATTTAATTTTAATGAAACTGTTTCAGTACAATAAACAACAATTTCATGTAATAAATGAAATTTTTCTATATTTGCATCGCATTTATAAATACACTCTGTTGCAAAAAATCAACATATGCTTATCATAGGATTTTTTTACAAGTAATTGTACTTTGTAAGGAGTATTTACTGTAAGAATATGAAACGATCTCTCTCAAATTCGCTTAGTTGCTCATATTACTGTCAATACATCATAAAGGCATCTTCACAGACTACTAAATATAATGAATCAGTAGTCAACATATGCTTATCATAGGATTTTTTTTACAAGTAACTGTACTTTGTAAGGAGTATTTACTGTAAGAATATGAAACGATCTCTCAAATTCGCTTAGTTGCTCTTATTACTGTCAATACATCATAAAGGCATCTTCACAGACTACTAAATATAATGAAACAGTTAAACCGATCAAATATATAGTATTTATGAACGACATACCTTATACTGTATTGGCATCATATTTGATTTCATGAGCTGTCGAAACGCCTCGTGCATTCCTTGGTTATGAAATTTAATCATTTGTATATCTAGCTGAAAGGGTTTTGTATATCGAGTTGCGTAATCCTATTCTCTCTATTTTTTAAGAATGCGTCTTTTTTTACAATAAAGGGTATTTAGCAGCGGCGGCTCGCCCATAAGGGCTGCAGCCTTCCCACCAAAACATGGTGTTTAACGAATGTTCAAATAAACAATTTACTTCACAATTTTTCTTCTTAACCTTATAATTTAAGCCAGATTCAGCCCAGTATTTCTAGCATCCAATTCACTTTCGTTTTCATAAACACTGTTGAAAAATATTATAATATAAAAATATATATAAGAATTTTTAATATGAGGTAACTACTTTGGTTACTTTAGTTACCTCACCTTCAGTTTTTAGGAAGGGAGAAAGGAAAGATTGAAGAATGGAGTCCAACTCGTTGAACCCAATCCTTCAATCTTTCGCTTAACTCTGTCATGGGTGTTGGCCAGCCTCTTATGGAATCTAAAAGTGACAGTCAGCAGATATAATAAATCCCATATGTCATATAGCGGTTTAACTAAAACTAATCTAACCAACCTAATTATCCGCCGGATTAGCCGAAAATACTTTCGTTTTCCATTCTAGAGGCCTGGGTTCGAATCTCTAGTCCTACTTCTTGGAAAGGCCCGAACTATAGATCTCCATTCTCCACAATCCGGCTGACTCCTCCGCAGGGCTGGGTAACTGTGGAAGGACTCGTTTTGCCCGCCACTTAATACTCTTACTGAGTGGAATGTGACGTCAATCTGTTAACAAAAAATTGTCGGCCTAATAGCAGTAGTGGGGAGGCCTGGGTTCGAATCTCTAGTCCTACTTCTTGGAAATATCATGGGATCCAGGCCCGAACTATAGATCTCCATTCTCCACAATCCGGCTGACTCCTCCGCAGGGGTGGGTAACTGTGAAAGGACTCGTTTTGCCCGCCACATAATACTCTGAGTGGAATGTGACGTCAATCTGTTAACAAAAAATTGTCGGCCTAATAGCAGTAGTGGAAGTGTCGTTTCCCTGTCCTGGTCCAATTCCCGAATCCGTACCTCCAGTATTTTAGTAGTAGTTAAATTCCATCCTCCGTCAGCCGGATTGCCACGTGGAAACGCTTCGGCTTTCTACTCTGGAGCTCTGTTTCCCTGTTCTGGTCAAATTCCCGAATCCGTACCTCCAGTATTTTAGTAGTAGTAAAATTCCATCCTCCGTCAGCCGGATTGCCACGTGGAAACGCTTCGGCTTTCTACTCTGGAAAATCCGGGTTCGAGTCTTGTCCCACCCTTTTAAAATGTTCATCATGGGGTCCGGCCCGTCGATACCCGTTCTCCACAATCCGGTTAACTCCTCTGCAGAGATGGCAGCCTGTGTAAAGGCTTGTTTAGCCCCGCTACTTAATATTCTCCCAGAATGGAAAGTGGCGTCATCTGTTGAATCCGGGTTCGAGTCTTTTGTCCCACCCTTTTAAAATGTTCATCATGAGGTCCGGCCCGTCGATACCCGTTATCCACAATCAGGTTAACTCCTCTGCAGAGATGGCAGCCTGTGGAAAGGCTTGTTTAGCCCCGCTACTTAATATTCTCCCAGAATGGAAAGTGGCGTCGTCTGTTGACAAAAAAAAAATCTCCATCCCCATCTGACGACTGATTCCAGCAAGTGTGTAGGCTGCCCATGGTAGGCACTGTAATGCCTCGCCGCTTAATACTCACTAAATTAAAAACGATATAAAATCATAGGAAAAAAAATAACCTGATATTGTTTTTGCAGGTTATTAAATGCATAAACACAATATATTATATTTATCTGTTGACAAAAAAAAAACTCCATCCCCCATCTGACGACTGATTCCAGCGTGTAGGCTGCCCATGGTAGGCACTGTAATGCCTCGCCGCTTTTACTCACTAAATTAAAAACGATGTAAAATCATAGGAAATAAAATAACCTGATATTGTTTTTGCAGGTTATTAAATGCATAAACACAATATATTATATTTTCTTAATTATCATTATTGCTTTTATTTTATTAAAAAATTAAAACATTTTTTTTTCTTTGAGATATTTAGCATAAAATCACATGGAACATAATTACATCTGCATTCAGTGTGGAAAATCTGCACCAGCACTGTATAGAGAATACACCAAAGAACTGTTAAAGATGTGCCATTGTGTAAGTAACATTATACTGTACTTAGAATTTAGTTGTATTTATTGATAATCGATTTTGTTATTAATAATTTGATTATACATGCATGGACAGATTTTAATTGCAGTATTATATATTTTTATTTGAAATTTTCGAATTTCAATATTTTAATTAATTAAAATACAAAAACATTTAATTAAACAAATTTAAAAGTAATAAAACATTAGTTTTAATATATCCATAATCTGAGTTTCCCAAATGAATATTTCCATGAATATTTATAATAATTTTTAAATAAATAGACTCCCAGAGTAGTCAGGAAATTAATTTCCTTGAATAATGTATATAACATTTTTATTATCTGGAAATACAAATTAAAGAAAATTCTATTAACACTAAAATATATAGGAAACCATCTAGCAGTCAGATAATTATCCCACATTGGTCTAATGACCCAAACAGATATAAAAGAGAAGTTTAAAATTTTATAAATTATAAAATTTTAATATACAAATAAATATCACAGTTAAAGTACCAAACATAGAAACATTTATAAATATAGCAATAATATCAACTTTAATTGCTCATAACATATAAGTAATCCCATAATTCTATACATTAGAGAATTATTTACTAACATGTTCATTAATGACATTAGCATTCATAGGTTAATACAGAACAATAGGTTAGTATGTCATTCTCCAATGCATGAATTTATGGGATTACTTATATGTTATGAATGATCAAAATTGATATCATTGTTATAAATGTTTCTTGTTTGGTACTTTAATTGTGATATTTATTTGTTATAAATAATTTATTTTCTGTTATTTCTAAAATATTTGTAAACTTTTGTATAATTATTAATGCAATAAGTAGAATGATGTTTGTAAGATTTGAATTTTAATTTTTAGATTGTATTTTATTAGAAGCAGAAAAATATCAAATATGGATTGAAAACATTTCTTCTTGATGTTGTAAACTTTGTTTTTTTAGAATAAATTTAATTACTGCATTTAGTTTAATAATTCGAATAAGTTTGAACCTTATTTGAATTTTTGTGGCCTGAAGATGGTAGGAAATACCAAAAACATTAGATACTAAATAAAAATTTAGGAGTGATCTCAACTGCTAAGAGTGCTTTAGTTTATTGGTAAGTTAGAAGAGTATAAGCAATAAGTTGGACAGTATGTATTGCATTTAGTGTTTGTGTATTGATATTTCTTGTAAGATCGAAAGATTTGCAGCTCAGTCATATTGTTAAAAATAAATTCCTTGGATTGCAATTTAATGTATTTATTTTTAACAAAGATCATTATTTTATCATTTTGATTTTGTTTTTTAAAAATATATGGATGTATATGATTGTACATAACTAAATATTTTTCAAAAACTTTGCAGAGAATAACATCATTTTATTTCCATTTTAATTTTCAATTAAAATGGAAATAAAAATTTTCTTTCAAGATTAATATTTCATTTTTATTTGATTTAATAGTCATAAACATGCACAAACAGTGGAAATAGCCTCTTTATTCATGATGTAATGCTAACTTAACCAAAGGATATTTCTATCAGATCAATGTGCAAATAAGCTTAACTATACAATGTCATTTGTCACAATTAAACTTTATATTACTTATTTATTAAAAATATTCTATTGTGACAAAAGACACTCAAAATTCCCCATAGTGACATCATCATGATAATAATAGAATATATGTGTTTTCAATTTGAAAACACATATATTCCTAAGATGCATTGTTTACATTTTGTCCTAAGATATAAAGAGAATGCTATTCTCCCCTCACTTACGAATAATATTAGATTATTTACCAGATACATAGATGATGTATTCATTATTCTTACTAAAAAAGAGATCAAACAAGTAATACTAGAGAATTTAACTGACTGGACATAGAACAGAAATTGCATTCTAATATCCATTTTTTAGATGTTAATATAATGAAAACTTGTAATTGCTACACAATGACTGTTTATAGAAAAGCTTCCTATGCTCCTGTCTTCATACCTCGTTGGTCAGCAGACCCAATGAAATATAAAATAGCCACTTTCACATTCCTCTTAAACAGAATGATGACGCATTGCAGTAATGAAGAACTTAAAAGAATAGAATTTAATAATATTACACAACAAGCTAACATACATGTGTATAATGCAACCTTTATTCAACCCATCTATAACAACATATAACGATGCACAAGAAACAACAGTAATGATCATAGTATTAACGAACAGTGATGCACACCCGCTGATAGAACAAAAGAATATGGCATATTTGAGATCTGTAAATTATCAATATGCCTTGGAACCAATTAGAAAAGCATTAAATAAGAACAATAAAAAACTCCCGTACATGAGAACTACAACGTACGATATAAACCACTACCACAGCCACAAACAAAAGCCAGGATTTATATTATCCGCTGTATAACTTTGATACAAAGAGAGAAGAAGTTTATGTAGGAAGCACAACATGATCGCTTAAAGTCAGACTAGCAGAACACAAGAAGAATATAGAAAAGGGGGAGTTTAAAACAGTGCTTGCAAAAACCGTGTATAATAATAATGTTGTGATACATTGGGATGAGGCAAAAATTGTGAGAACGGTAAGATCAGTAGAAGAGATCAAATGGGTAGAAACAATAGAAATCATAAAACTATTACCAAAAACTGCATGTGATAAATGATAATATTCCTGAGCAGATCCCGGCGCCATGGTTTTCGGACATGCGCAAATAATGTTAATTATGAATAATTATAATAATAATTAAAGTCCCTTAATGACAAAAGAATAATCATGTATAAATTATCTAAGAAATTAATTATAATAGATTACAAATTTAGCTCATTGGGCAGGAAAATCTGAAATCGTCACACACAACGGATTTACTAAAGTGCACTTTCGGCTCAACTGAGCCCTCCTCAATAGTTTCACTTTACAGCTCAACTGACCATTAGAATTTTAAATTGCCTAAAAAACAAAACAACCACATCTCCCCTAGTGGGCAAAGTCAATATTTTGCCTTTCGACGGTCGTACGAAACAATGCTACAGGTTTTGCTCGACGTCAATCAATTAATACAGTTACATTCACAAAAACTCATTACGTAACTCGCAAAAACATACACTCTCACTTATTTCACAAATGCAATGAACTCATAGTAAAATAAAAATAAAATTAAAACAGAATCTCACAATGGTCACACAATCACTGAAATGGTGAGTGTTAGAAACCAAAAAATAATTAATATACTGTCACAATTCAAAACTTTAAACTGAAATAGCTAAAACTAAAATTGACGTGATTGAAAATCTTATATAATGTGATGTCGTTGACAGCTTATTCATCATTAATTAATTACTAATAATTAAGAAAAATTTATTGAGTTAATATAATTCAGTTTTAGGATTTTTTTTTATTAATCTCTTTTAAAAAGTAATAAATAAAAGTGAAAAAAAACATTAAAAAGTAATATATCACAAATCATGAAAGCCTTGTGGGCCACACAAAATGGCTTGATGGGCTGCCTTTTGGACAGCCCTGATATATAAGATTATACTATATTATTAAAAATCATTGATTTAATTTATATAAATACAGTAATTTAACTAATCCATTTAATGAATTTAAATAAATAATTTAAAAAGATAAAGAAATTTAATGATACAAAAACAACACATTACAAAAACAATTAATATAGAAGAATTGCTATTAATAAAGAACAGATTTTAAAAAAATTTAATTAAAAATATATAGCATAGAGAAATGAAATCACTTGATGGTATTAAATAAAATTTAAATTGTAAAAGAAAATGAAGATTTAATCTTATACTGTAGAATACTAGTAAAAATACTAAATTATGGAACCTGAAATATAATGACAGAGAAAAACTATAGTAATGAATTGCAAGAAGAGAAAACACTTCACTAACCAGTTCTATGAAAGTTTTGTAAAACTGCATATTACCATAGTTTTTTATAGAAATGATATATTTAGATTGAATATTTCCTATTCATTCCAGTCCAGAAAAGCAAAAAAATTGATCGAGGTATATTTTTAATATGTTTTAATTTTGTATTTATATACTGACTAATCAAATTTATTATTTTATTAATTAACAGTAACATCAATACAATAACATACTTCTTAAATTTAATATCTAAAAGCCATAACATATTAACCTGGAACTGAAAAACAATAAAAATACAATTAATAGGTGTTGGCATAGACTTGATGACAATAATTTGGTATGTTTTGCACCTGTATTATGGACAATGTTATTAAATGTAGCTGATTTTGTGTGCAAATTCCAAAAAATAAAAAAACTTTTATTTTGAAAATGAATATTAAATCCAGGACATTTTCTGGGATATTTACTGATATGAGAAAATGTACCAAAAATGGTACTGTCCCAGAAAATCCAGGAAGAATAGTCATTTTAATTATATTTTTAATATTACAAATTCTTAAAATCCCTCTCTCAAGAATTTAAATTGGAAAACAATCTTTTATTCTTAAACTACTCTTTTAAACATATAACAAAGGATTAAAAAAACATGTACAATAAAATGACCAGTGCCAAATTAAGAGGGATATTTTCAGTTTTATTCTTTATCCACTATACAAAGCATTTCAAATTTTGTCCTAAATTACAAAATAATACTATATTGCCTTTCTTTTTTAAAAGATATAATTTTTAAGTGTTTGAGCATTTAAAATGTAAGTAATAAAAAATAACATTTTTTGAGCTGCCATCTGATATGAATATTTAATACTTCCTGTATGATAGAGTTGAATAGCATTTAATTTTGGCACTAGTTCATTATTAATTATTCAAATTCAAAACAATAACTGCTTAAAATCAAATTATAATCAAACTTTTTTAAAACATAGCACAAAACAGTATAAAGTTTATGTTTCTAATCTACTGCTGTTTTGCACTATTTTAAAAAGTTTGAATATTCAAAGTTTGACATATAAAAATAATTTATATGTTCAAGTTATAGTATAAATTTTGATATTAAAAGCCTAGAATCATTGCATTATAGCATTTCAGTTTCTGTTCTAATTTTTCATAAGTTCAAAAGTTATTGTATCAGAGATATTTTTCATCATATTACAAGTATTATATATCATTACAACTTTTAAAGTATATACAGTGGACCACCATATAACATGTTCACTTGTAACATGGATTCATATAACATGACAGAAAAATTGCTAATGTTATCATGGAAATGCAATAAACATCATTTGTTTTTTTTTTTATTATAATCAATGGTTATTAAACACTTATCAACAAGACTCCTTTGGAACAATTTTTAATTTTGTTCAATTTCTGAGAGAGATAAACATTTTAAAATACAACATCTTTACATACACAATGCATGTTTTTATCTTATATGGCTTATATTATATGGAATGTATCCCCTACATTATAGCAGGTTCTATTGTAATATCATAATATTTTGTCTGTTCTGATTACATTTTATATAAGGCCAAAAAAATTTCCAAAATTCATTGTTTATTTTTATGAAAATTATCAAAATAAAATCTACCATACTTTTACTCTGCTCCATTATTTCCAACTATAATAGATTACAAATTTAGCTCACTGGGCAGGAAAATCCGAAATCGTCACACACAATGGATTTACTAAAGTGCACTTTTGGCTCAACCAAGCCCTCCTTAATAGTTTCACTTTACAGCTCAACTGACCATTAGAATTTTAAATTGCCTAAAAAACAAAACAGCCGCACCTCCCCTAGCAGGCAAAGTTAACATTTCGCCTTTTGACGGTCATACGAAACAATGCTACAGGTTTTGCTCGACACCAATCAATTAATACAGTTACATTCACAAAAACTCATTAGGTAACTTGCAAAAACATACACAGTCCCTCACACTTAATGCATAAAATACGCAGTACCTCCTCACCAACTTCTACCAGGAAAATAAACTTGTGTGATGATTTTGGATTTTCCTGCCCAGTGAGCTAAATTTGTAATCTATTATAATTATCAAAATAAAATGGCCATATATATGTGTATGTTTTTGCAAGTTACCTAATGAGTTTTTGTGAATGTAACTGTATTAATTGATTGCCTTAATAGTTTCACTTTACAGCTCAACTGACCATTAGAATTTTAAATTGCCTAAAAAACAAAACAGCCGCACCTCCCCTAGCAGGCAAAGTTAACATTTCGCCTTTTGACGGTCATACGAAACAATGCTACAGGTTTTGCTCGACACCAATCAATTAATAAGGAGGGCTCGGTTGAGCCGAAAGTACACTTTAGTAAATCCATTGTGTGTGACGATTTTGGATTTTCCTGCCCAGTGAGCTAAATTTGTAATCTATTATAGTTGGAAATAATGGAGCAGCATAAAAATATGGTAGATAAGAAATTAATTGATACTACATAGTATAGAATACTGTATATATGAGGTCTATTCAAAAAGTTCCCGAACTTTATTTATTACAAAAAAAAAGTACTTCACTTACAATTTATTGATCAGGGTCCCCTTCAAAGTAGTCTCCTCCCCAACATATACACTTATCCCAATGGAGTTTCCACTTTTTGAAACAGTCCTGGAAAACTTCTTCCGGAATGCTCATAAGCTCCTTCATTGAATTTTTCTCTATCTTTGGAATTGTGGCAAATCTTTTTCCTTTGAGCAGGTTTTTTAGTTTGAGGAACAGGAAAAAGTTGCATGAGGCCAGGTCAGGTGAGTAGGGTGGGTGGGGAAGCACAGCAATCTTGTTTTTGGACAAAAAGTTATGAGTTCTGAGAAACAAATGAGCCAGCACGTTGTCGTGGTGAAAAACCACTCGCTGCTCCTCCAAAATTTGGGCTGTTTTCACCTGATTCTGTCTCTTAAGCATTTCATAACCCCAGGTAGTATGAGAACATTCACTTTCTCAATGTGGGGGACATCAGTCGATGTTGATAGTCATCCAGAACACTTGTCATCTTCCACTGATTGCCATCACATTTTGAACCTGGTAAACCACTCATAACACACGATACATTTCATAGCATCTTCACCATAAGCCTTGGTAATCAACTCAAAAGTTTCCGTGAAGGATTTCCCGAGTTTCACACAGAATTTCACAGAATAACGCTGTTCCTTCAAAGAGCTCATTTCCACAGATCCAATTTTTCACCACACTCCACAAACACCCCTTTACATAAATGGCTGTAACTAATTACCAAAATAAGATATAAACAAACAGGTTGAAGCAGGTTACTCGGGAGATTTCCGCAGACACAACGCCTCCAAGCAAATTAAAAAATAACCAACTGGAGGCGTGCTATTCATAAAGTTTGGGAACTTTTTGAACAGATCTTGTATATTATATTTTAATCATTTTCTATATATAATTTGAATTTTAAATTTAAATGTATTCTAATGATTCATTCTAGTTTATATAAAGAACCGCTGAGGATGGCTTAATTAAGCCAAAAGTCCTTTGGAATAAAGCTAAAATTTATTTATTTTTCACTTAATAGAGCTCTTCAATTATTCCAAGATGATATCCAAATGCTTTAAAATTTGGCCATTTGACCAATATTTTTAGGCTTAATACTATTGTGCACTTAATGTATAATAATGTAAATATGCTTTTAGCCTTTTATATGCATTAGTAAATTGAAAAAGACTATGATTCACTTTACAGCAGTGGTCTGGAAAATAACCACCACAATAACAAGATATGCCTTTATGTTAAAAGTTTCTGATAATTCTCTTTTCAAGGAAAAAATGGAAAAAATTTATCAGGTAATGGCTAATTATTTGCTAGATATCCATTACCAATTAACTAGAAAATGAGCTAATAAGGCCAATTACCTTACCTACCAATTAATCAATGCATCAATAGCCCACATCTATGATGGTACTGGCAGTAGTGTACCCAGAATCTTTGGTACCTAGGGCTGCATTTTTTTGGCCTTCTCTCCCCCTCCAAAAAAAACACACCTGTTTTAACTTTCAACACAGATTTTCTTAAATAATTTTTAAGAATTGAAAATTACACAAAAATTTTTATACAAATATCTGGCGAATGTAATGATATTTCATGATCTTGGCCCCCCCATTCAACTGGGTTCCTGGAGCGGACTGCCCTCTCACCTCCTCTGGGTATGCCACTGGGTACTGGTCAACAGATAGAAGATAAATAATGATAAGCTGGATCCAGATCACCTGAAAAAATCTGGAAATATGAGACTGAATTCACTCTCTGATCCTTTAGTTGGGAATTTATCTGGTATGTCTCAGTGTGGCTAGTAGGCCAATTTATTAGTGATTTTCACTAAGAAAATTGTCTTTTGAGGTTATATTATGATAACTAATACTAATTAGTGAAATAATTATCATAGCTTATGCAAATATATGAGATTTTAGCATATTTATGTGAAAAATGGATATTTTTGAGCTTAGCAATGCATTATAATTTTTTCATTTAAATTAATAATATTTTTGTCTTCAGATTTCAAAACTTTGATTTATAAGCATTTCTTGTTTTCAGTTTTTGAATTTTGATTTACCAACATTTTTCATTCTTGAAAAATGCTAGTAAATCAAAATTCATATTGTATTTGTAAATAGAGTAAAATATATTAAGAATTTATATAAACATTCCATTTTAATATTGTCAATTAATATTAAATAAATAAAAACAAATATGATCAAATCAATTCAGTAATTTATATTTTTATATTTAGTAGGTCTCTGATTTATGCAGTTTCAGAGATACTTAGTTGCATAAATCTTAGTTTTGTTGAATTTCTATAAAATGCAAATGAGAAATTTATTAAACAATTTATTTTTTCAAAAAATATCATTTATGGCTTTAAATTTTCTTATCTATAGTTAAAATATGCTCATAAATTTCATTTGGCCATTTTGTTTGCTAATGTCATTATAATTATAATATAATGTCATTCACATATAGCGAATTTAAGCATTGTTGAACTTATGCAGTTTTAAGATTACACAAAAATTTTTTGAATGAATTAACCATATAAATCAAGGATTTGTTGTTTATTTTATGAATTTTCCTTAAATAAATACATGCATTATATGTTATCTATTATACAAGTTTTTTTATATTTATACAGGTAAAATTCCATAACAAATAAAGAGCACTAACAGCAATAGTGACTTCAAAGCTCTATTTATTTCAAAATTAACAAAGTACTTTCGGTCCAATAACTAGACCATCATCAGCGTATACAATAAGTTAAATAGAACATATACATAGAACTTGCATTCTTACAATTTAAAATTCAAAATTCAAAATGCATATACGACGTGTTAGAACTGTCAGAGCATAAAACATAATTTAAGTATAGAAAATAGATACATGGATAGAAATTCAACACAAACATAAATACTATAATATAAAAATAAAACATGTATATAAAATAAAATAAAAATAACATTTTCAGAGTGTGCTATGTACAATGTCGACCGATATTAGGCAGTGTTGTCTCAAAGTTGTGTCTCTACGATGTAGCACCAAGCGGAAGACAAGTCTACTTGAGATTTATTGTTGATTGTGATGTTATGCTTATCAGTTCTATGTAATTTCAGTGCCTCTGCCAAATACTTATGTTTAGTATTACTAACTCTTCTAATGAGTTTCACATCATTCCACTTTATTTGGAGGTCATCTTCATATGCCTTAACGGACAGTGCTGTTGTAAGCCTGCCATGAACAATATCAGATGCATGTTCCAGGATACGGTGCTTTATAACTCTATCTGTGACACCTACATAGAATTCCTGCCTATTGTTGGTAATATTGGAGAAAGGTATAGAGTAAACTCCTGTGAGGTCGAGTTCTGGTCTCTTATCTTTATTGTTCCATAACAATTGGAAGACTGTCAGGTTTCTCCTGTAGATAACATTGGCTGGCGACCTTCTGACCATATTTTTAACAACTCTAGATCCCATCATTCTAAACAGGACACAAACTCTACATAGATCTGGACTCGGGTGAGTAATGTCATTGGAAGGGGGCAAAATAACCGGCATATTTGCAGAAACAGACTTCTGAACTCTGTTATAGACCTGATTAATAAACAATCTTGAATAACCGTGCTGGATGGCCACTTTGTATATTTTCTGTTTCTCTATCATCCTAGCATGGGAGGTGTTACAGTGGGAGTAAAGATGCCTGAAATAGGCTTCAAGCGCTGCCCTCTTGTACTTAACCAGGTCGCTGGAATACCTTGATATTATAAGACTAGGCACAGAGGGCTCAACATAGACTCCAGTAGAAAACCCATTAGTTATTAGAGTTATCGTTATATCCAGGAAATGTATACTTTTACTCAGGCCTTGTTCGATCTTCAGTGTAAGGCCATAAGCTGGATCAGAGAACACCTGTACTAACTGGTCTGCTTTATGCTCTCCCTTCCATAGTATCAAAACGTCATTGATGTATCTCGTATATAGTAACCAGTTTGCCTATAGCATGCCCATGACAAGTTCTTCCTTCTTAAGCACTACCATTTCTGCAATGGGGCTGCCACTAGGTACTCCCTTCATTTGCTGATAATATTTAGAATTAAACTGGAAGAACGAAGAGTAAAAAATCAAGTACACTAACAAATCATCTTTATTTGGAGGTTATCTTCATATGTTAAGGCATACGAAGATGACCTCCAAATAAAGTGGGATATTGTGAAACTCATTAGAAGAGTTAGTAATACTAAACATAAGTATTTGGCAGAGGCACTGGAATTACACAGAATTGGTAAGCATAACATCACAATCAACGATAAATCTCAAGTAGATTTGTTGTCCACTTGGTGCTACATCGTAGAGACACAACTTTGAGACCAACACTGCCTAATATCGGTCAACATTGTACATAACACACTCTGAAAATGTTATTTTTATTTTATTTTATTTACATGTTTTATTTTTATATTATAGTATTTATGTTTGTATTGAATTTCTATCCATGTTTCTATTTTCTATACTTAAATTATGTTTTATGCTCTGACAGTTCTAACAAGTCATATATGCATTTTGAATTTTGAATTTTAAATTGTAAGAATGCATGTTCTATATATATGTTCTATTTAGCTTATTGTATATGCTGATGATGGTCTAGTTGTTAGACCAAAAGTACTCCGTTAATTTTCAAAATAAATAGTTTTGAAGTCACTATTGCCATTAGTGCTCTTTATTTGAATTTCTGTTTTGAATTGTTATTGTCTTAGTGTTTTAGAAAGTATATATTTCTTGTTTTATCTGTAAAATTCCATTATAATGAATACTATTATAACAAAATTTTCAATATAATAAATTTATAATGAAGTTGTAAAGTACAATATTCATACAGTATGTACAGTACAGTATTCGTAATGGTAAATTTAGTAAAATGGTAAAAAATATGAAATTCAGACTTTTAATGAAATATCAGTTATAACAAAATGATGCAATGGTCCCATGGATTTCGTTATAATGGAATTTTACCTATATTTATCAGTGATTTGAAATAAAAATAAATACTTACCGTATATACTCGTGTATAAGCCGAGGTTTTTTTTTTTTCTCAAAAAAAA